>JAFVLL020022000.1:0-26877 GCA_021397915.2 Tor tambroides
ATCATAGACCCTCTATCATTCTAAAAATGAAGACCTGTTCAAAATGAGTCTTCATTTTTAAGGCCCTAAATGGTCGGTTCCAGAGATACTGGCATTGCAATATGGCTCCAGGAGTAAATCATTAAATTGTACACATGTTCAGTGGTCAAAAACCAAATGTGAGTCACTTTGCATAAATATGATACTTCTAATTTATTAAAGAGGAAGGTTTGAAGAACAAATAAAATGAAAACTAGAGATGTATCTCATTTCCTTCTGTCAAAACTAGAGACAGGAACTTACCTGTTCTTCTTTTTCCAAAGTTTTCATTCCTGTAACTCAGGAAGTATTAAAGATATCACAATATGAGTTTAGATTCCAGTTCTTTAATAAACTATTCTTTTGAAATATTCATTTTCAAGGCCCTACATCGTCCAGTCCCAGAGATATGGGGGTCTCAATGAGGCTCCATATTCAGATTGTTGAATATTACACGTTTTCAGTGGTTGAAACCCAAATGTTAGTCACTTCAATTAGAGCTGAAACTTATGTTATTTAAAGAACAATGTCTGAAGAATAAGTAATGTTGACAATAGAAATGCATCTTGTTTCCATCTATAAAAAACAATTGTATGGAACATACCTGTTTCTGGTTCCTAAGAAACTTTTCTTTTGGAATCTTCTTTTTTAAGGCCATATATGGTTTAATCCTAAAGATATTGAGATCTTGGTGCAGCTCCATGTCCAAATTGTTGTATCCTACTCATTTTTTTAATGGTCAAAAACCAAATGTGGTTTTGTGTTTATCTAGGGTTTATCTTAGGGATTAGGAATGTACAGTGTGACGCATCAGAATATGAAAAACCAGGATTAAATGTTAACTCTAGGTAAGGTATAAACAGTGTAAAACATAAAATTACCCAGGATCCCATTTACCTGAGGTTTAGAATTACCCAGTTTTAAAGGGATAGTTCACCAAAAAATGAAAATTCTGTCATTAATTACTCACTCTCATGTCATTCCAAACCCACAAGACCTTTGCTCATCTTCGGAGCACAAATTGAGATATTTTTGATGAAATCCGAGAGCTTTCTGACCCTCCATAGACAGCAAGGGTACTACCATGATCAAGGTCCAGAAAAGTAGTAAGGACATCAGCGGTTCAACTGTAATTGTATAAAGCTGCGAGAATACTTTTTGTGTGCAAAGAAAACTTTATTCATACTTTATTCAACAATTCTTCTCCTCCGCATTACCCTAGGGCACCATTTTGGAGAGTAGCACAATGCAAAATTACAGTTGAACCACTTACGTCACATGGATCATTTTAACGTTGTTCTTACTACCTTTCTGGACCTTGATCATGGTAGTACCCTTGCTGATTATGGAGGGTCAGAAAGCTCTCTGATTTCATCAAAAATATCTCAATTTGTGCTCCGAAGATGAACGAAGGTCTTACGGGTTTGGAACGACATGAGGGTGAGTAATTAATGACAGAATTTTCATTTTTGGGTGAACTATCCCTTTAATTATTTCAAGTGTGAGAGACCTTAAATGTTTTAGGTACTATCAGTGATTCTGCCAAATGTGCCCTTTAGCAGTAGATACTACTTCTTTGACTATGCTTCCCATTTTATAACAATAATAAAAAAAAGTGACCAGCAATTGGTTTTTGACCATTGAAAACAGGTAATAATATTCAACAAACTGGACATGGAGCCTCATTGAGACCCCCATATTTCTGGGACTGAACAATGTAGGGCCTTGAAAATGAAGATTCCAAAAGAGTAGTTTATTAAATAACTAGAATCTAAAATCATATTGTGATATCTTTAATACTTCCTGAGTTATAGACATGAAAACTTTGGGAAAAGAAGAACAGGTAAGTTCCTGTCTAGTTTCAAAATTATTTGTTCTTCAGACCTTCCTCTTTAATAGAAAATAATTATCATATTTATGCAAAGTGACTCACATTTGGTTTTTGACCACTGAAAATGTGTAGTTTAACAATTGACTCTTTGAGCCATATTGAAATTCCAAAATCTCTGGAACCGAAGCACATAGGGCCTTAAAAAAAAAGTTTGTTAAGACAATATCTACAAGGGCATTAAGATATCATTAATACTTACAGTTACAGGCATGCAAACTTTGGAGAAAAAAACTTGAGAAGTGCTTATTCTCCATTTTTGAATGTTCACCATTAGCACATAATGCAATAAAGATTGCTAAAGTCAAAAGATTTTACTAACAGACCTACATATCACTGTGTAAAAGTAATATTATGAGGCTGCCATTTTTCTAAAGTCATTTTAGCTGAATTTGGCTCCGAATCTCAGGTGAAAATTGCCATTTTGACCCCCTTCTACAAAATAGTGGATGACTCAGTAAATAACCATCTATGACATTTAATATTTTGGTTTTCATCACTATACATGTTTATCTTTCTTTAATATTAGCAAAATCAAAAACTGAAGCCAGGGACCTCTGGTTGAGTTGGCACGGAATGACCCGATACTGTTTTACACCTACAGTATATCCAGTATGACTGGGTCATCACCATGTCTAATGTAAAATATCCTGAAGCAAAACCAGTTGAGGTCCAATGATGCTATAAGACATGCATATCTCTAGGACAAAAAAAAAAAAGGATATTTCACCCAAAAAATTAAAATTCTGGGATAATTTATTCAACCAATCAGTTCAAAACCCATTTGTCTTTTTTCTCTGTGTTCCCTAAAATAATATTTCAAAAGATTTGGGATAAGGTGCACAATATGGACCACTTTTGTGATGTTTTCATTGAGCCTAACAACATCTGGCCTCACATTCAGCTTCCCATTCTAATCTTTCATTTTCTGTTCCACAGAAGAAAGTCAGTCAAACAGGTTTGGAATGAAGGTGAGTAAATAACAAAATTTGAATTTTTGGATGAACTACTCCTTTAATACCATCCATACAGACAAATAACTTCAAGTCATGCAAAAAGGCAATGAGAAGCAGTACTGTCTGCATGGTCATCCAGGTCTACGAGTGACTGTCCAAGCAGGGCGTGCCCATCTGTGAGGTCGTCGTCCCTGCCTCCCACCTTCGGTCTGCGCACCAACATGTGATCCAACATATGGAAGTAACGGAAAGACTCGATGGCAGAGAGGCGAGCGGCCGGACTTCTGTAGCTGGCCAGTTTGATCTTACGGTACTTGTGTTTGAGGCTCTTCCAACGGTTTCGGATTTGGGTGACAGTGAAGTGGATGCCCCGCTTTGCCAGACTCAGCTTGAGGCGTCGGAAGAGGGATTCATTGCGCTGGCGCTTCTTATCCAGCTCGTGGACCAGACCCATCTGCTCTATGAGGGCCAGCATGGCAAACGTGTCCGGTTCAGTCCACCACTTGTTGGGCTTCTTCTCGTTGAGGTTCATGGTCTCCTCCCTGTTTGAGGCCCCTAAACATGCAACCTACTTCAGAAAGAAGGTAGATTAACCTTAAGGTAGAACTCTTATTACAAAATTTAATTGCATTTATAAAGCATTATTGTAATTACAACAGTGAAATTCTGGGATTCAAAATCAAATTTAAATCTGGAAATGACTTAAGTATTTTTTTTTCAAATTCAAAATAAGTAAACATTATGATGTACAATATTTCAGATTGTGCACTATTAGGGGCCATTAACACCAAACACATTTTTGCATTGGACTGCTTTTCCGTAGTTTCTCTATATAAACATTTGCAAAAACGTCATGTTTGATTGTGTCACGTCTTTTGAACACACACTTTTCACGTTCTCAAGTTAATCTTCATTTTACTGCCCTATGTCTCGCGCTTTTAAAATAAAAACATTTTGTGTAAATGGCCCTTTACTAGATCAAATTATTGTTCTTTTCCATGTGAAAGAGCAAAATGCAAACATCTTTTCTTTCGTGTGAAATGGCAAAAAAAAAAAAAAAGACTAGATTTTTATCCGTCGGAAATTGACTGAATTGATTGGTTTGTTTGATCACCATAGAGTGCACTGGTACTGCTGACTTTTTCAGCAGCATTGGTTCCAGAAGTATATTTTCCATTCATTTTCCCCATAGGGAATAAAAACAAGGCTTCGTTTAAAGCAGCGTAAGCCATTAACCAAGCCAACAACCTACCAGGTGAATCACAACATTATAAATGTTTATTTGAAGTAAAAAGATATTTGAAAATCAGAGAAAAAGACAAAGGTAAAAGACTGTAAGCTATAACAGCTTAGTGAGGGAAAAGGATTACAATCCCATGAAGAATGACATAACCGATTTGAAAACAGTTGTTAAATACAAAAACTATTCATTCAAAGTTGTTGATTATATTTATAACAATATATGTTAAGCGTACTGCAAAATATGCATATAAATACAAATATTTAAGTATTTAAAAATTGTAGGGTGACTGACTTAATTTTGTAATTTGTGGTGATTCTTGGGAGAGGCTGTTCCCTGCAACCTCTTTAGTTAGGTGCGATTTCACAGCAGTGACTCTCCGATTTGTGTAATTTTCTGCACAGCATTATGGGTAATTAAAAAATTCCACTGTTAAACATTATTATTTTAAAAATAAGTTGAAATAATGTGAACAGATAGCTACAACAAAAGCATACACCATGATTAACAACCTCTGAGCTCACAACAGGTCTAGGTTTATAAGTTATCATTAAAAAATAAATAAATAAAAATAATCATCAATTTCCCTATGGAGAAAATGAATTAGTTTTTACTTCTGGACCCAGCTGTTTCATTAGTGTCCCGCCCTCACCAGTGCACAACTCATTAGAAGAGATGTTGCTGAGAGGTCATGTTTTCTGATTAAATATTATGTATATTAATTTAATAATAATAATAATAATAATAATAACAATAAATGTACACATCATTTTCAATAAACACTAACATTTCATTAAAAAATAAAAGTTGTCAATTTTTATTTCATGGTGACTTTAAAGATATTAAATTAATTTAGATATTAAAATTTAGCATTAAAATGGTTATCAATCAAAACATTTATAAGGAAATACCACAAATAAGCATTATTGATTAGTAATCTGAGACATTTGGTCCGCAGTGCAAATCATTATTGTACATATATGCATTATTAGGCCTAGTCATTATTAAATCGTAGTGACGTAAAGGATAAACCTCAACACCATAAGCATAAAGTATTCACAGAGAGTACAGATCACAGACCTGTTAAGTTGTAGGCCTCCCGCACATACTGTAGTGCAGCAGGGATTCATCGAAATCGCCTCCGCATCGGCCGAAACGCGCTACGTTCGCCAAATGACAGACTATGTAAAAACATTTACGACAGTTGTTAATTGCGGAAGGTTTTGAATCAGTGTTTAGACACTGAGAACATCTGTTTACTTCATACTGAGCCTTTTCCCTCTTGATTTCTCACAGAAATAAATCGAGCGGATAGAACGGCCATTAGCTTGAAACAGGAAACCTAACATAGGCAGAGATCAACGGACCGACTGATGTTTCCAATTGGTCGGAAACGATGGGTGTAAAGTTATGATGTCTCTCCACGTTGTATTTTAAATGTAGCATAATTTGAGGACGACAAGTGTCGTTTTTCTAGTGTAAATTATTGTCCAGAGTGTTACTGAAACAGAGAATAGAGACAGCGTTGTCACGTGATGAGTGTTAGTTTTCACAGCGCTTATGAGGCTGGACCAATGACAGTCGTTTGTGTTTACTTGATAAGAATTTTTATAAATGCGGACTATTATTGCGGATTTCTGTTTTGTTTATCATGTAGAAATATGTGGACTGAATATAATGTTATAATTATTCATTTAGGTGTACACGTGTCCACGGTAAAACAAAACAAACCCTGAGATTTGGCTGTGGCTCTATGATTGATTCGGCTTTCTGAGCCGTCAGGCGGCCCCTGGCGGAAGACGCCAATATTGAAAACAGTAACATTTGCTGCAAGAAGCGATTTCTGCTCCCGCTTGTAGTTGAATAACATTACATTGTGACCTCGTTACTGCCACATAGTGTATCGGAGTACCTTGTGTTGATTCACGTATTAATCGTGAATAATGAATGCATATTTAGAAGTAATCAAAAGAAACTGGCAAAAAGAGGCAAAATTTGAATAATATTAATTTTCCTTTGACAATCAATGGAGAATTACCACACACCTACTATTACTTCTGTGCAAATTTAATCAAGCATTAGGGTTAACCCATTTGTGCCCAATTTTTTCTTAATGGTTTCATGCATATAATCGTGTTAATAGTGTCCTATGTGAACATGTTCTGCATTTATTTTCCACAGGTTATTGTTTTTTTTTTTCTTGAAAATCATATTTGAATGTGCGGCAACTATAGTTGCCAGTGGGCAAATATGTTGTATGTACCCCTTCATTGTCATATTTGAATAGGAGGAGAACATTTGACATCTAACTCAAAATAAATGCTTTCAACAGATCAATCTTTATTCATGAACAAATTTATTATGTAAAAACGTCGATGCATTCGATGCAAACCCAAAAAAGCTGCATTTAGCTTATAATCTCTTGAATATGAATACACAACAAACACCAAATCCATTTGTCTTAAAGTGGTGGAACATAGTGCAGAACAAAGTACAGCCATTAAGTTGCCCCAACAGGGCATTGTGTATCAAAAAGTTAAATGAAAATATGTAAATAAAAATAAATAAATATGTACAGTGCCTTCCAATTATATAAGTTGACAGCCTCATGTGACAGGAAGGAAGTGAATACCTTTTTTCCCCCTTGAAATCCTTTATTTGGTTGTTAGCTTGCATGTCATTGAGACATCAAACATGGATAACATCTAGAAAAATACTTACAAAAGGAAAATGACAACTATCAACTGCGGCAACTATAGTTACCGGTGGGCTTAAATTAATGAGGGGCCATCACTAGACCCGTTTTAATGTGTTAAATAGTGTTCTGTGCCCCCATAAAATATTACTGATAAATTCTATCCGAAAATGAGATTTCACCGATCTGAGAATGATTCCCTGACAGTATTTCAGCAATCATATTGTGTGTTTTCTGTGTTGAAAATCAGAACTAGCGACAAGGGTGGCGTTTCCACATAGCAGAGTATGGCAGTCGCCATACCCTAGCCCAGTGTTTCCCAGCTAGTGTGCTGTGGAAAATTATCCAAACCTTATATCTTTATTATATTTCATTATTATTATTTTAAATCTGTGCTATTGGTCTTTATGTCTGTTTGAGGTTTTTACAAATATTTAACCAATGAAAAGCATTCAAAAAGGCTTGTCACTAATCTTGAACTGTCAGCAAAACCTAGTAACTCCACCCCGCCTCCATTCAGAGGGTGGCGCAAAGCCTGTAGACAGATCTACGCTTGTTCGCAATACAAGGGTAAATAAATAACTGATGTTTGAATAAGTACAGCGTTTTCTTTACTCAAGAAACACTATGTCTGTCAAGTCAAATGTTTTTGTGTGCTTAAAAAGTGTATTAGCTTTTGTCATCTAGTTGTAGCCAACATATTTTTGTATGTTTCAAATATCCTGTGCATAGTGCTTCATTGTTTATATCATGAGATTTTGGCAGAGTGTATTAAACAACAAGAAAAACGAAGCACCCATATAGCTACAATAAACGTTATAACCTGTAAGTTGATGAAGACGATAGTGCAAGTGTCTGATAAAGCCACAATAAGAACTCTGACGACTCAGTGTTTAATTATTTAAAAAAAAAAAAACTTTATTTTAGTGTAGCAAAACCATGGTTAATTTGTGGTAACCATGGTTTAACTACCATGTTTTTTTTTTGTTTTTATTTGTAGTAAAACCATGGTTCATTTTTGTAAGGGAGGTTTGCAAAAAGGTCTGAAACTTTCATTTAGCCTGATTCATTCGGATACTTCACTCACACTCTCTCAGTGGTAACAGACAGGACACTATAAGACAACTCTATATTTCATGTGCAACTTGTTAATAACTCTGTAGTTCCTTATCAAAAGGTAACTCTCGTTTGCACTGCTTGACACTTATGGGGAAAACTCCTTTTTTTACTCTGAAGCTGAACCCTGATTTGTTCACTTTTGTGTAGCTGCACAAACCAATGGCACTCTAGCTCACCAGAATGGGCAGGGCCGCCTCATCCATCAGGCTCAAGTGATGTCACGTTGGCTCAGCACCTGTACACTTTACTCTCCCCGCAGCGCCTCATCCCGCCGGTGTGTTTCACACGTGAGGATCAACGCCCCTTGTTGGCTGTGAGCGGCTTGGTGTCCTTCTGCGCTTCTGAAGAGGAGGTGGCCGTCAGCGACTCCATGTCCTTGACAGCATCTGACAGTGAAAAGTGGGTGTGTTCCGGCGAAGAGCCTGAAGCCCCCTCTCTGTCCTGTTCTGCGTGGTCCTGTGTGCACTCAGAGCTGATCCGTGTTTTCATGAAAGCTGTGGACGAGCTTGGCCTCAAATGGACGGCCCCGGAAGAGCACGCCCCCGGCTTCCTCGACGAGTGGTTAGGGACACCGTCAACCTTTTTCCTGACAGCGTCCAGCTCCATTCATGCCTGCGGCCCACGACGAGCTCACTAAAACATGGCAGGCTCTGTACTCAGAACGTGTGAACCCTTCTACTGCAGCTGGTCTCTCCACCATTGACGGCACTGAGGAAAAAGGGTACAGCAAGCTCCCCCCTCTTGAAGAGGCAGTAGCTGCTTATCTGTGTCCAACGTCAACCCGCAGGCTCAAGACTGCAGCACACCCATCCAAGCCCTGCAGAATGACGTCAGCCCTGGCCAACAGGGCTTATGCAGTGGCTGTCCAGGCTGGCTCAGCTCTGCATACGATGTCTGTGCAACAGGTATTTCATGCCAAACTTCTCTGTGACATGGACGAGTGTGGCCGGGATCTTAGTGCCTTCAGAGGGCTTTACAATGTTGACAGATCTGGCCCTGTGCACTACGAAAGCAATGACGCAGGCAGTTGCCTAAGCCAGAGCCTGGGCTTCAACAGCACCCCTGGACAGCCCAGAAGTACCCCTTCCCGAAGCGTCAGGGTCTCCGCTCTCACACAGTGTTGGACCCAGAGCCCCAGAAGCCGTCCTGATCTGTGTGCAGAGAGGAAGAGGAGAGGGCAAGTTCTTGCCAAAACCAGAACCCACTCAAAGAAAGCTCACAATCTTTCCCCACCTCTTTGAACACTTCTGAGTGGTGGAGGTATTTTAACAGGGCACGTCCTTCAAGCTCAGTGTGTGCTCCAACAAACTGCTGTGATAGAGGACCCACATATCATCTCTCCTCTCCCTGCAATCACAAATGTCAGTTCCCCATCTCTGAGTGGCGAGCTGGCTTGGAAAGCCATTGCGTGTCAATTTGGATTCTAAAAATTATAAAATGAGGTTACTTGCTTCAGTTCGCTCGCAGGCTGCCTTGTTTCAAAGGCATTAAACAGAATTTGCTTTAGGACAATGAAAGCGCACATTCTCCAATCCAAAGTGCAAACTTTGCTTGCAAAGGGTGCCATGGAAATGGTCCCCTTAACGAACAGTGAGTTTTTACAGCCGATACTTCCGCATTCCCAAGAAAGAGAATTGGCTCAGACCAATTCTTGATCTTAGACATCTGAATTGTGCCCTCATGTGAGAGCCGTTCAGAATGTTAACGTTGAAACAGATCGTTGCTCAAATATGCCCCAGGAACTGGTTTCTGTCTTTGGATCTGAAAGATGCATATTTTCATATCCAAATAGCCCCGTCACAGACTTTTCTTCCACACAGTGAGTGACCTTTCTGGGAACAGTTCTAGACTGTGCAAGCTTGGATTATGCCGGAACGCTTCCTGAATATACAGCGAGTGGAAGCATCATTCATGTTGGGGACTGCGTGTCCCTCAAGGTATTTCAGAGGATGCTCAGCCTCATGGCAGCCACCTCCTCAGTTATTCCCCTGAGCTTGCTACACATGCGGCTCCTCCAGTATTGGCTAAATCCTCATGTACCATCCCATGCCTGGAGCCTGGGCCGATATTATGTCAGGGTAACCCATTGCTGCGTTAAAGCTGTGGCCCCTTGGACAACTCCTTGCCTGTTCTTACCATGCATACAGTTGGGAACGACCTCCAGGATGAAGGTTGTCATGATGGATGCCTCAAGCTCGGGCTGGAGCATTCTGTACGAGGGCAATCCAGAGTTCGGCTCCTGGTTAATCCACGAGCAACGCTTACACATCAATTGCCTCGAAAAGATGGCTGTTCATCTGGTCTTGAAAACCTTCCTGCTAGTATTAAAGGTGCACAACGTCCTGGTTCGTTTGGACAACACGACTGTGTTTCATTGGGCTTCATTGTGGCCAGCGGCCAGGGTTTTTTGGCCCGCCAAAAACCTTGGGCCATAGTGGGCCAGCCCGGACTTGAGGAGTGGCTATGAACAGAGGCTGTGTTTCTCCGCGTCTGGAGAGCGTCAGAATTATTTCACCAGTATTAAAGACTTTTAAAATAATTATATTACTATTAAACTTTGCAGAAGTCCACCTAGGGCAAAAGCTGCTTTAAACCCAAAGGATGGTCACACCAAATGTTGATTTAATTTAGTTAATAGAAGTTAACTGATAAAGAAAATCTATTTATGACATTATTTTTGACAGCATTCTCATTTTACAGCATTTTTTTAGGCAAGTGCCTAACCTTCTAACAGTACTGTAGCTTTGCAGGTAGGTTTCTTGAAGCATCTTGGAGACGTTGCCACAGCTCTTCTGGATTTAGTCTGTCTCAGTTTGTTCTGTTTCTCCATGTCATTCCAGACAGACTGTATGATGATGAGATCAAATCTCTGTGTGGAGCACTGGCTGTTGTCAGACTCCTTGTGTAAACAAAAATCTCACTGGATTATTACAATTAATGGCAAAATGAATGTTTGGAAATGTAAATTGATATTTCCTACTGACACATTACAGCAAAAGACAGAAATAATTTACTTAAAACCATTTTATCTGGTGAAAATACTAGTGTTTTAATAATTTTGGCCACCACTGTACATTCATAAAATTTTACAGAGTTGGTGTGACTAGTGCAACACCAGTCAGCACTGCTGTTTTAATGTATTTTGCCCAACTAGGGTCGAATGGAATGGATTCAGTAGTTCCTCGTGACCCTTTTGACAGGAGTCATCCTATTTAGACCGTTAATGACAGTCATACCTATGGATCTGTGAGACCAAAGGATGACCGTCACTGTCCTTGTCGCTCAGAACACTAAGGCGTTCAATGTAAAAGGACAATCTGGAAGTTCATCCTGCTTTTATAGTGCGGGAAGCGCGCAGGAAGTGTCATGTGCATGACTTTGTTTACAAACCGAATTCTGGAAATGTTGGGACATTTTTTAAATTTGAATAAAATGAAAACTAAAAGAATTTCAAATCACACGAGCCAATATTTTATTCACAATAGAACATTGATAACATAACAGTTTAAACTGAGAAATTTTACAATTTTATGCACAAAATGAGCTCATTTCAAATTTGATGCCTGCTACAGGTCTCAAAATAGTTGGGACAGGGGCATGTTTACCATGGTGTAGCATCTCCTCTTATTTTCAAAACAATTTGAAGATGTCTGGGCATCGAGGTTATGAGTTTCTGGAGTTTTGGTGTTGGAATTTGGTCCCATTCTTGCCTGATATAGGTTTCCAACTGCTGAAGTCATCTTTGACGTATTTTTCGTATAATGATGTGCCAAATGTTCTCTATAGTTGAAAGATCTGGACCGCAGGCAGGCCAGTTCAGCACCTGGACTCTTCTACTACGAAGCCATGCTGTTGTAATAGCTGCAGTATGTGGTTTTGCACTGTCCTGCTTAAATGCACAAGGCCTCCCTGAAATAGATTTCGTCTGGAGCGGAGCATATTTTGCACTAAAACCTTTATATACCTTTCAGCAGTCATAGTGCCTTCCAAAACATGCAAGCTGCCCATACCACATTCACTTATGCACCCCCCTACCATCAGAGATGCTGGCCTTTGAACTGAACGCTGATAACACTCTGGAAGGTCTCTCTCCTCTTTAGCCCGGAGGACACGGTGTCCGTGATTTCCAACAAGAATGTCAAATTTGGAGTCGTCTGACCATAGAACACATTTCCACTTTGAAACAGTCCATTTTAAATGAGCCTTGGCCCACAGGACACGACGGCGCTTCTGGACCATGTTCACATATGGCTTCCTTTTTTCATGATAGAGCTTTAGTTGGCATCTGCAGATGGCACGGCAGATTGTGTTTACCGACAGTGGTTTCTGGAAGTATTCCTGGGCCCATTTAGTAATGTCAATGTCGTCTGAGAGCCCGAAGACCACGGGCATACAACAAAGGTCTTCAGCCTTTTCCCTTACGCACAGAGATTTCTCCAGTTTCTCTGAATCTTTTGATGATGTTATGCACTGTAGATGGTGAGATTTGCAAAGCCTTTGCAATTTGACATTGAGGAACATTGTTTTAAAGTATTCCACAATCTCTTTCACAGATTGGAGAGCCTCTGCCTATCTTTACTTCTGAGAGACTCTGCCTCGCTAAAACACCCCTTTTATAGCTAATCATGTTACAGACCTGATGTCAATTAACTTAATTAGTTGATAGATGTTCTCTCAGCTGAATCTTTTCAAAATGTCTTGCTTTTTCAGCCCTTTGTTACCCCTGTGCCAACTTTTTTGAGACCTGTAACAGGCATCAAATTTGAAATGAGCTCATTTAGTGGATAAAAGTGTAAAATTTATCCGTTTAAACATTTGTTATGTTCTATATTTTCTATTGTGAATAAAATATTGGCTCATGTGATTTGAAAGTCTTTTAGTTTTCATTTTATTCAAATTTAAAAAACTTCCCAACATTTCCGGAATTCGGATTATTCATAAGGTCTCGAGAGAAGGCGGAACAAAGGTTATCATTCTATTTAGACCATTTGTGACGGTCATCCTTCGGTCTCATAGATTCATAGTTATATTCATAACTTACGTTATGTGAGTAATCGGAGCGTTAGCCTGGTTAGCCCTGAGCCTGCTTTCTCCCAAGGATTTTTTTTCTCTCCATTTTTGTCACCAATGGAGTTTTGGTTCCATGCCACTGTCGCCTTTTGACTTTTGAAGCTGTGTTTGTAAGAAACAAATTCATCATTAAGGCATATTAACTTGCAACCTTCACTTTGCTTCTTTCTCCAAATCTATTCCAATAAAGGAACAAACTCCTCTACATCTTGGCTGGCATGAGGATGAGTAAATTTTCAGCAAATGTTCATTCTTGGGTGAATTATTCCTTTAATAATTTATCTGGTAACACTTTATTTTGATGGTCCCTTTTGAACATTCTGTTGACACTAAGTAAAGTTGCAACTACATGTCAACAAACTCTCATTAGATTATTAGTAGACTGTCTGCTTCATATCTACTAACTCTTTATTGTGATGGTCTCTCAACAGACATTATCCTGACTGTAAGTAACTTTGCAAGTACGTCAACTTATTCGAACCCTAACCCTACCAATCTACTAATACACTACTAACACTTTTAATGAGAGTTAGTAGAAATGTAGGTGCAATGTTACTTATAGTCAACAGAATGTGTTAAAGGGATCATCAAAATAAAGTGAAACATTTATCTTAGTTGTTGTTTATGTAGTATACAAACAGAAAGGACTGCATAGAAATGAATAAAGGAATGCAATGCAAAACAGGAATACAATTAGTAGTGCCATAAACATTTTCACACTGTGATGACTTTTTTTTCCTGACAGAAATTTGATTGATACCATCAGTTCATGCCAGTAAAAAATCCTTCCATTTGACTTGACATTGTTCAAAACAGAGTTTTGCTGTTCATCTGTACTCCGGAGCTATGGGCTCACGTATGGTGTTTGTCTTATTATGGATGTTGCTGACATCCACCTCCACTGGAATCAAACTAGATGGAAATAGTTATGTTGATGTTGTCATTGCAATCAGTTCAAAAGTACCACAGGATAACAGACTTGTTGATAAAATCAAGGTGAATATGTACTTTTTTTGTCTATTTAACAAACTTCATGTACTTCAATGGTTTTAGAGGTTTTTAAATTTTTAAAACAATTTCTCATTTTATCTTTTCATTTCTTCTGACAGGAGATGGTCACTGAGGGGTCGTTTTACCTTTATAATGCACTGGATGAAAAGGTCTATTTCAAAGAAGCTACAATACTAGTCCCACCTCAATGGAATGGTACAAACTTTACCAAAGCAAGAACAGAGTCCTTTGGAAAGGTACAGAGAATTATGCCCTTTTATATTGCCTGCCAAATATTTTTCACAAATAAATGATGTCACTTGCATAGGATGCTTCTCAGACCAATTCTATGTGAAATGCAGGCCAAAATAAGAATTGATAATCCTAATCCAGCATACGGTGTTGAACCATACACTAATCAATATGGAGAATGTGGAGCTGAGGGAGAGTACATTCATTTCACCCCAGAATACCTCCTGAATGACACTTTAATTGAGCTTTATGGATCAAGAGGTGAACGTTGTTTATATTCCTTCAGCATTTAAACATTTATCATGAAATGAGAGAAGTCGGAAAGCTCTATTTATTCAGTATTATGTTTGTTTTTAAGCAGTTTGCTCGTTTGTTTGCAGGAAGAGTCTTTGTGCATGAATGGGCTCATGTTAGATGGGGCGTGTATGACGAATGCAATGGAGAAAAGCCATTTTACCACTCTAATGGCCATATTGAAGCTACAAGGTGATAACTAAAAGAAAGCATATGATTAAAAAGCATATGATCTCCTTGGAAATGATCTCATTCTCAACCATTGGTTTCCTGTTTATCTTTAGGTGTAGCAAAAATATCGAAGGTCAGTTTTATGAAGTTACTGCTGGAGGATCTCTTCAACAGTGCTGTATTGATCCTCAAACTTCACTACCTACCAAGGGGTGCATGTTTTTTCTGGACAGAAATCAAATCACAAACAGCTCCATTATGTTCTTACCAGGTCTGAATACCGTAAGTATTGATTGCACACAGATCCACACATGAATATATCTACAGTAACAAATATCAACAAACTATGAGTCGACTACATGAGTCTTGGTCATAGTTTTAGTCATGCAGGTATAGTGGTCTGGATCAAAGGGATCACTCAGGGCCAGAGAACAATAGCCAACCATGAAACATGTAACAAGAGCAGCTACAGTGTAAAAACAACTGACAAATGAACAAGGAAAACACAGGGGTGTTATACAAAGGTGGCTGCTGGGAAATTTTCTAGGTAGGGCTTTGCCACATCCAACAATTTTAGCAAACATCCCAATATGATTTAATGCTAAACCGTTAAAGAAAAAGTTTAAGAAAAAAGTGTACAGAAGGAAAACATTTTAAGAATTGAAATATTTTGACAGCTTGAAACATATTTTACATAAAGATAATTGTTTTACCAAGTTCAGAATTAAATTTGAGGATGGTTCTCCAAGCTTTTTTTCAAGGTAAATTAAAAAATATCTACATTTTCATAATTAATAATTTATGTACACAGTGCAACAGCTAATACTGTGAGGAAAAAAAAAATGATACATTTGTTTAGAGGTTTTTTTTGTGTGTAAGTACCCAAATGTCAATCTGCAATAACAAACAGGACCACCTGGGGATGCAACAGACCAAAATACAAAAATAAAAACTTTCTGAATGTGGTGATCTGAAGGCAACTTGGCATCATCAGTGAACAGTTCCTCTCTCAGAGCGAGTGTTTGTGTCTGTGTTTGGCGTGTCTGATGCTCATATGTACATAAACACCATTGAGCATTGCAAACTCCTATAAAACACTCATCAGACATGCAACCATATACTGAAATGTGCTTGTACAAAAAGCTATATTAGTGCACCGAAAGCACACATATACAGTTTGTTTCACATTAATAATAACGTTACATTAATATTCATGCATGTCTAATCTATGTTTCTGTATGCAACTATAATCGTCTTTACCTTGATTACAGTTGGGTCATTCCGTCTCAACTCAAGCAGAGGTCCCCGGTTCAAATTTCTGAATTTTTTACTTAATTTTTTTTCTGAAGAAAGATAAACGTACAGTGGAGGCCAAAAATTGTTAGAACACTTGGCATGTTTTCAAGTTTTCAGTTGTTTTTGTTGTATTGGCCATTACAATACCCATAAAACGAAAACCCATAAAACCAACTATTGCTGGAACTACAGTACCTGTGACAAAGGAAAGTACCTGTGACAAAGGAATCTGCTGGAACACTGAAGATGATGGACTGGCCCCCTCAAAGTTCGGACCTCAACCCCATTGAGCAAATTTCAATATGGCTCCAGGAGTACCTTGTTAAATCGTATACATTTTCAGTGGTCAAAAACCAAATGTGGGTCACTTCGCATATAGATGATACTTCTTTTCTTTTAAAGAGGACTGTCTGAATAAAAACATTTTTTGCATTGAACATACCTGAGTGCCATAAATATTTAAGGTTTATGGGCCTATAACTCAAGATGAATTAAAGATATCTCAATATGATTTTAGAGTCTAGTTCCTAATATACTTTTCTTTTGGAATCATCATTTTCAAGGGCATATATCATTCAGTTTCAGAGATATGGGGACCTCAATGAGGCTCAATATTCAAACTGTTGAAAATGATCCACTTTCAGTGGTCGAAAACCATATGTTGGTCTCTTTGTAAACAGCTGATACTTGTTTTATTTAAAGGGTAATGTATGAAGAATAAGCAATGTTGAAACTAGAAATATTGCCTCCCTCAAGACAATTGCGTAGGAAATACCTGTTTGAGTGCCATTAATAGTATTTTTCCAAAATTTGCATGTCTGTAACTCGAAGTATTAAATACATCTTAATAGGATTTTAGATTCTGGTTCCTAAGAAACTTTTTCTTTTGGAATCTTCATTTTTAAGGCATTTAGACTCGATGAAAAAAAAATCGATGTTACGACCTTTGGTTTAAGCCTACGCTTATATCCATCACCACCTGTAAGCTCTTTCAGTAGCTGTGGTCATTGTATAAGTATTTTATTTTCTGAGTTGTGTTGTGGTAATAGCAACAGGTAGCGCCAGTAGCTCACTGAGTGCAACCATTTCACTTTACCAAAATAATGGCACCCACCATAGTCCAAAAGACAGGTATGCTCACGAGATAGGAGCAAGATACTTTTCTAGTTTTAACATTATTTGTTCTTCAGACATTCCCCTTTAAAAGGATCCACATTAGGTTTTTGACCCCTGAAAATGTGTATAATTTAACAATTTACTCCTATAGCCATGTTTAGATACCAATATCTCTGGAACAGAACCATACAAGGACTTAAAATTGAGAAGCCGAAAGGAAAGTTTGTTAAGACCCCATATCTAAAAGCAATTTTTTACCCACCTGTAATTTGGTTCTGAATCTCAGGTGAAAATTGCCATTTTGACCACCCTCTACAAAATAATGGATTACCCAGTAAGTACACAGTACATCCATGACATTTAATATTTTGGTTTTCCTCACTATAGCCTACATGTTTATCCTTCTACAGAACAAAAATATTAGCAAAATCAAAAAATTTGAGTCGGG
Organism: Tor tambroides; assembly: GCA_021397915.2. NCBI lineage: Eukaryota > Metazoa > Chordata > Actinopteri > Cypriniformes > Cyprinidae > Tor > Tor tambroides. Next base: position 17,554 of record JAFVLL020022000.1, read on the forward strand.
GAAGTTTCTGAAGTTTGGTTGATTTGATACAGAATGACCCAGTTATATACTGTATACTGGGTAATTGACTGACAAGAAAAACTTGAGAACAATGAAGGGCAAACTAACAGAAAAACTATAAACGGACTACAAGAATGCACCAGAGGAAGTAACTTAAAAGTCCTTACACAAGACAGGGGAAAACGAGACAGGAATCGTAACAGTAAACAAGCAGAAGAATGACAGCCACCACAATATATTAACTAAAAGATATGCTCACCATAAAGCCACAGGTCTAAAGAGAAAACAAATGCACCAGCATGAATAAAAGCAGCAGCAAAGAGTGAAACAATAACACTGCAGTAACACTGCATAATCTGCATGATTTATTCATGTTGCAGTCCTTTATTGGTATATACCTCCTGTACTCATTTTCCTAAAATCTACTCAGGTTTGTCAGAAATGCAGAAAGTAAATCACAGAAATGGGTACTTAGAAATGATTTGAGATGCTTATGCTGTGTAATGCACTTTTATTTATGAAGGAAATCCTATTTTCAGGTGACTGCATTTTGTCAAGAAAATGAGCACAATTATGAAGCTCCAAACATGCAAAATAAAAAATGTGGGAAAGCAACATGGACTGTAATATTTGAGGATTCTGTGGATAAAAACACACTCCGTTCTCTGAAACCACTGCAGTCTCCTCCACCACCACCATCGTTCAAAGTTGTGCAGCGAAAGCAACGGGTCGTTTGCCTCATCCTTGATGTCTCAGGAAGCATGGGAGTATGTGCTACCATGACAACCTTTTCATGTTACCAATGCTTTGAAATTACAGTTTGATAACTAATTTTGAAACCATAAGAAACAAATGTATGTTGTTGTTTTCACCTATTCTAGGGCTCTAGAATTCTTCAACAGCAACAGGCTGCCACTCATTTCCTGCGGAACATCGTTGAGGATCAAGCCAGGGTTGGAATTGTAACCTTTAGTACTTCTGCTTCTACTCTGAGCCGCTTGACTACTATTGACAGTGACACCACAAGAGAAAATCTTATCAAATTGTTGCCAAAAGTAGCAGATGGATGGACAAACAAACATGTGCTTGGGCCTTAGTCAAGGCTTACAGGTGCCATATTAATTGTACTAGCATGGATTTTTATGTTTGTGATGTATGAAATATATAGCGTTTGTTCTATGTCAGTGATCCTTTTCTCTTCAGATACTTAGAGAGGACAATGGGGATGCATTAGGAGATGAAATTGTTTTTCTGACAGATGGTCAGGCAACGGACAACATTGCTGGTTGTGCTCCATCTGCAATACAAAGTGGTGCCATTATACACACACTAGCTTTTAGTAACAGTGCAGCTCATGCACTGACAGAAATGGCGAACAAAACTGGTAAGTGATATCACCACAAATAATAACTTACTGTATCTGTCTCGGTGTATATCATATAAGCACTAGTTTATTATAAAATGTGACGTTGAAAACGGGGAAAATTTTTATCACCCAATGATAAGACCACATCTAACCAGTTAATGGACGCGTTTGCTTCGCTTACATTGTCAACTGGAGATTACACAAACGAACCAGTTCAAGTTTGTCAATGTTTCCCTTATTGCCCACAATACCTTTATTACTCAGAGAGTGTAATAAATCATAGTCATTTTAATCATCCCTTCAGCTAGAGAGTGTTGGAGCAAGGACATCTGATTGGTTCAATGGGACAGTATCAGTGGATCAGACTGTTGGGAACAAAACCAGCTTTGTAATAATCTATGAAAAAAGTTTTCCTAGTATTTACATACAGTCCCCATGTGGCTTAATCTACACTCAGACAAATATGAGTCATAATCTATTGCAGAAAACCGCCACTTTAAACGTTCCAGGGACTGCAGAGGTATGATAACCTTTATCGACCATTTATTTATTTATGTTTATAGCTCAAACCATTAACATGTAGGCCTATTTTTTTTTATCATAACACAATAAAAGCCATCAAGAGTTTTAAATAAACATTTAACAATAACTTCAGACTAAGAAGGAGTTTATTACTGATGATTCAGCTGATACACTTACAGCAAACCCTTACTGATCTGCTTTTACTCTTGTGTTTGGTAGCCTGGGGACTGGAAGTACAGTATCCAAACTACAATACTTCAGGCTTTGACTATAACAGTAACTAGTCAAGCGACACAAGCTGCTGTTCCTCCTATCATTGTCAAAACCCACATGGACCAACAGTTCAGTGACGGCACTAAACCCATGATAGTGTTTGCTGAGGTTAGTCAGAATTACAGGCCTGTAATAAATGCTGATGTTTGGGCTACACTGGAGTCAGAAACTGGCTCCGTACATACAATACAACTTCTGGACAATGGAGCAGGTAAATTACCAACAATAAAATGTCAATTAAAAATAATAAAAATAAACAAATAAAATAAAGTGTAAGGTACTTTTCCCAACTTTGGCAAATAAATCAGAAATCCATCTTTCACAGGAGCTGATGCTTTTCAAGATGATGGAATCTATTCCAGATATTTCATAAAGATGGTAAATGGAAGAAGCAGCCTGAAAGTAAGAGTGAAGAATCTAGATGGACAAACCAGATTTGCTGTCCTATACGTACCTGGATGTGTGATAAATGGTAAAACCTGACATCACATGACATCTTGATAGCATAATAGCCTGTCAAGTTATTAATTGAGGAATTAACTATATACCATATAAGAGCAATATCAATATATAACAATATTTATATTGAGACTAGATTGATATTGCTAGTATAGTTGATTCTTCAATTAATAACTTGACAGGCTATTATGCCATCTTAAATGAGGTTCTACAATATGATCATGTAAGATAAATGAAATATATAACCAAACTACATTTATTTTCAGATTAGATTTTTTTTTTTTTTTAATATGACAAATTATATTAATTAAATACTTAGAATCACAGAAGTGTGTCATCATACCACAAACTCTTCATGTGGTATGTCTGATGGCATTACAGGGTGTCCCAAATGAACGCATTTTGTCAAGTGGACTTCAGCAGATATCCTGAGCTCAGTGATTAGGGAGCAGTAAATACTACATAGGGACCATGTCAGTTGGAATGCAGCTTGTCAATTATAAACTTTTGTTCCTGAATTAAATGTAATTTATTAAATACACTTGTCAAAAATAAAAAGTTAAATATTGTCAGGTTCAGTTACTTCCGCCCAGGGGCGTAGCCATCATTTCAGAAGTGAGGGGGACAGAAATGTAATATTTATATATATATATATATATATGTTTTTTTTTTTTGTAAATAAGTCTCTTCTGCTCACCAAGCCTGCATTTATTTCATCCAAAATACAGTTTTACTATGTACAACTGCTTTCTATTTGAATATATTTTAAAATGTAGTTGATTTCTGTGATCAAAGCTGTATTTTCAGCATCATTACTCCAGGCTTCAGAGTCACATGATCCTTCAGAAATCATTCTAATATGCTGATTTACTGCTCAAGAAACCTTTTTTAATTTTTATTATTATTATTTAAAACAGTTGAGTAAATTTTTTCGGGATTCTTTGATGAATAGAAATATCCAAAGATCATCGTTTATCTGAAATAAAAAGCTTTTGTAACATTATACACTATACCATTCAAAAGTGTGGAGTCAGTATTATTATTATTTTGTTTTATTTTGGAAAATAAATTATAGAAATTAATAGTTTTATTTAGCAAGGATGGTTTAAATTGATCAAATGTGTTGATAAAGACATTTATAATGTTTCAAAAGATTTCTATTTCAGATAAATGCTGTTCTTCTGAACTTTCTATTCATCAAAGAAACCTGGAAAAAAATTCTGCTCAGCTGTCTTCAACATCATCATAATAATAAATGTTTTTTTTTTTAGTTTTTTTTTTAGCAGCAAATCAGAATATTAAAATGATTTCAGAAAGATCGTGTGAGTGGAGTAATTTACATTTTAAAATATATTCAAATAGAAAACAGTTATTTTAAATAGTGAAAATATTTCAAAATTGTACTGTTTTGCTGTAGGCCTACTTTGGATCAAATAAATCCAGGCTTTCTGAGCAGAAGAGACTTCTTTAAAAAACATTAAAAATCTTAATGTTCAAAAACTTTTGACTGGTATGTATAGGCAACTTTAATTTTTCTCTTTTTCTAGCTTTTAATAGGCTTAGAAATCATATACACTGCTGGACAATAACCAATAATAATGATTTGTTTATATACTACAAACACTTTTTTTTATCCCATGAGGCAGAATAGTTTCTATACTGTAATGAATGCTGTGTCAATTAGCACTGCATTGTTCGTATACTTTATTTATTACCTGGAGATGACTTAAAAATAGACCACATATCGTGCAATAGCAATTCTAAACTGGTCGTTTTTTTCTTTCTTTCTGTGAAAACAACTGTTTTCATCCATCTCATATATTAGTAATTTCATGGTGCAACTTTCTGCGCGAGAGCGCCCTCCGGCTTCGAGTAGGAATTTATTCTGCATGTAATGAGCGTTTAGCGCTCCGTGATGTTCATCTCGCTTTACTCTGGGTCCGAATAAAACATCAGGTCATGCAACAACAGACTATTCTGCATGTAATGAGCGTTTAGCGCTCCGTGATGTTCATCTCGCTTTACTCTGGGTCCGAATAAAACATCAGGTCATGCAACAACAGACTATCCTGTCTCTTTGAATTTAAATCTATATTTATTCACACCGGCTCTTGAAAACCTTTATGCCAGCACACTTGCCCGAAAAAGTGCGGGGGATGAATTTATGTGATATTAAAAGTGGGGGGGACACGTCCCCCGCGTCCCCCGCGTAATCTACGCCCCTGCTTCCGCCCGCTTTTCGACGTAAATATCAATTAGTCAATACTTTAAAAAGCCTAAACTGGATATACCAATTGGACTGCAGCAAGAAACCAACTCTAGCAATAACACCGGACCACCTGTGGCTGCAGATGAACCTCAATCTCCTGCTAATGAGCCTAGGCCGCCGTCACCATCAATTAAACACGGGGTGTCTGCTAATGAGCCAAAAGCGTCAATGTCAAATGATTCTGGAACTCCACCGCCAGACCGTTCTGATCTGGACAAGCCACCCATGCAGCCAAAACTGCAACATTTTCCAGTTATTACAATATTAGAAAAACCACAAATTTTTATTTATTTATTTATTTTTTTTTGGGCGATGGTATGAGAGATTCGGCTGGTTGGAATACAGCACAGCCAGCAATGCAGTTTTCTGTAAATCCTGCAGGCACTTCCCTGAGCTAAGTGAAGCAAAATTTTCACAGGATAGATTTAAAGATTGTAAACATCTAAGTCAAGCATGTAATAGCAAAGGACACCAGCACTCACAAACGAAACTAGCTGCTTACAAAGTCACCAGCCCGATGGCAGAGGTACAGTGTTTGATCAACTAATGAGAGACAAAGTATATGCATCTTTTGTGGAACGAAATCGAGAACATATTAAAGTTGTCATTGATGTTGTACTTTGTGCCAAGCAAGATATTCCGTTGCGTGGTCACAGAAAAAACTAGGAAGCATTAAACAGGGGAAATTTTTTGGAACTGTTCTGTTTGCTTTCAAACTATGATACGGAAATTCAAACACGCCTTGACCAACTGCCTAAAAATGCGACGATGATGAGTTCAGATATTCAGAATGATTTACTTGAAGCAGCCACTTCTTTGCTGCTGCGCAAGATAAGAACCGAGTTACAAATGGCACCAGGCACGTATTATGCCATATGAATGTAAAGATCTCGAGAGAACTTTTAGCAGTTTGCATTCAATACTTGCGTGGAGGACTTGTGAAAGAAAGGGCCATTGGATTTTTGGAGACATGCGACATGACGGCTGATGCGATTTCAGAGAAAATACTTAAGGTGTTAGCGCCACTTGACCTAGACCCTGAGTTGTGTGGGATTTTGTTTTGACGGTGCCTCTGTGATGTCAGGTGCAAAAGGAGGAGTGCAGAATCCTTAAACAGTTTTCCTCATGTGGTATATGTAGCTTACACTGTTCTCACCGCCTTAATCTCGTTTTAAGCAGCGTTGCAAAAGTATCTAGACACGTCAATACATTCTTTGAAACACTGAATTCTGTTCATGGCTTCATGACTGGAAACAGTCGTCATGCACGATTTATGGACATTCAAAAGGAGTTGAATCCAGCGTGTCCGTGCTTGGAATTGGAGCGGTCAGTGGACACAAGGTGGGGCTCTAAGTCAGGCTCAGTCACCAAGATCCTGACACTACTTGATGCGATCTAAAAAACATTTGCCGAGTATTCTGAAACCAGCAGTGATCTACCTAAACTAGAAACCGACTTTTGCAGCAAATGCAAAAAACAACAACAACAACAACAACAACAACAACAACGTAACATTTGGAAAAACTTCTGAAATGAGCGATTTTGCAACAAAAGGACTACAGTCACCAGCTGTAGCTGTCACAGACTGCGTTCATTTTATTGAGTGACTAATCGAATAAAAGTCTTCAGAGACAACACAAATCAGGATTTTGAGAGAGCTTAAATTAAGGCATTACCTGATGGAAAAACATGACGTGCACAAAATGGACGTCGCTGCCTCCTGAGAAAGGAAACTTCGTGCTAAATTCTCTGCCTCCGTAAATCACAAGCTCTCTTGGGAAAAGTGGCAGCATTAAAAGTCATGAAGATCTGAGGCATCGGATCGCCAAATCAGGGAGCTAAACCGTCAGGGATCTGGAAGGAGGACCCAGTTGCAGAGTGAGTGACAAATGTTTGACAAAACAGACTGATACAGGAGGGTAGTGAGGTGCACGTGATACAACATCAGGAACATCGTAAACCAAGAGACAGCTAGGGAAGGCCACTGGAACGGTTTCGGACGGCAACTGGTAGATTACAGTAGCAGCAAAAGGAGCGGCAAGTCCAGGCAGATAGAGAGGACCAAACAAGGCACCATAGAGCTAAGTTCAGATAATTGTTGGCTGCCAACTCTGAAGCAGACCAAGTGCCAGGCAGGGAGAACCAGTGTCAGGACTCAAAGGAAGAGGTCAGGACAGGAACTCTAACACAAAAAGACAAGAGAGGACAAGGCTCCACAGGAACACAGTTACTCCAAAGCAGGCAGGGGGATAAATAAAACAAAAGAACTGATAAAGACTGAAGTAAAAATAAGAAATAATTAATATATATGACTAGAAAATTAAAATAAAAGCAAAGGCAAAAACAGACAAATGCAAAACATGGAGCAAGACAAGAACAGGGAACTACAAAGGACTAGACAAGAAAAGGGCACAAGGCCAACCAGACAGGGAGACAGAAACACATACTCAGCCACAGGCAGAGACAAAGACAGTGACATAAGGGGTGAGAATGACAACAAACCAGCAAAGACAATAGGGCAAGGGGCCCTATAAATAGGGAGGAAAGCACACGAGGAACAGGTGAAAGCAATTACACTAACAAGGACTCAACAAGGGCTAACAATAGGGTGTGGAGAGGATGAAACAAGGAGGAGGGGCTAGAGAAGCACATGGCTGATGAAAACAAAGCCATGTGCTAACACAAGACAACAAACACAAGAACAACCACAAGACAGAGGGCCGAACCCTGACATGAACAGCCGTTTCCATGATGACACCTATGGCTTCATGAGTGCTGCTGTTGCCTGTTTACCTGGTTCAAATACTTTTGGAGACAGAGACTCACTAACAGTTGCAAGTAAACACTTTAACATAGACATTGGTGATGCTGAGCTCACAGTGTTCATGCAGCAGCTAAAATGGAAGGCAGTTGCTTGACAGTGCCTCCCATCACTCATGGAAGTGCTGGATAACAGTCCTGAGGACATCTTTCCAAACATCAACAAAAAGATACGATCGCTTATTACTCTCCCGATGACATCATGCAGTGTCGAAAGATTGTTCTCCACAACAAACCGCATAAAAACATGTATACGGTCCTCAATGCTTACTGTTCGCCAAAGCAAGTTGTCTCTGCTCTCTTTTGAACGTGAACTGACAGACACTTGATTATGACGAGATCATCTCTGTGTTTGACCAGAAGCCCCATCGTCTCAGACTAATATTGTAGGAGGACATGTAAACATAATTTAATTTTCTGAATGTTTATAATTATTTTAAAAATCATCTAATGCTTATAGTGTCATTATACTTAATAGAAAATAGGGAAAAAAAAAAACAAACATTTTATTGTGTTTCACATAGTTGGGTTGTTGTGGTGTTTATTGTTTTGAAACGTTGTGCTGCGTTGTTTAATTATTTTCCATAATTTGGCGTGCAGCTTTCATACAGTACTTTTCGTTTTGCCCACCCTGATTTATGAAGGCCCACCTCCTAAAAATTTCTTGCCTCGTCCCTGCAATGAATTAATGCAAAAAGTGGAACTAACTGTTGTATAAATGGCAATATACTGTAATTACCTATAAATATGTGTGGATAAAAATATAAATAATAATAATAACAATAATAATAATAATAATAAATTCAGGTGGTTCCTCTAATTTCAATTGTAGTGCAGCTGAGCCCTCCAAAGCCTCCTGTTTTTGAAGAACCACTTGATGTTTGGAAACTTTACCAGAACAGACACCGGAGAGAGTTTTGAGGTGAAACTTTCAGGCACAACTCCACCAAATTTCCCTCCAAACAGAATCACAGATCTGAGTGCTGAGATCCAGGAGGACACTGTGCTTCTCAGCTGGACAGCTCCTGGTGAGGACCTCGACCAAGGGACAGGTAACACATACAATTACTATAGCAGTATTTAAAAGGTTTTTCATCTTTGCTGACAAAATAAAAGTTGTTTTAAAGTTACATCATGAAATAATGTATCTTTAATTGTCTTGCACTGTGTGTGTTTTTTTTTTTTTTTTGGTTTCTTTTAAGCTAAATCCTATGAGATCAGGTGGAGCTTTGACCTTAAAATGCTTCGATTCAACTTCAGCAATGGTCATGTAGTCAACACAACTGCTGTCTCACCTCAGGAGGCTGGATCAGTTGAACAGCATTCATTCAATCTCAATATCACAATCCAAAATGGCACCATACTTTTCTTTGCAGTCCAGTCAGAGGACAAACAAAAAGCAAAATCTGAAACCTCCAACATTGCTCAAGCTTCAAAGATCCTCCCTGCTCCAAAACTTCCAGTAACATCAAACCCAGGCATGAACTTGACAGTTCTTGTCATTTCTCTGTGTGTGGTGACTACCCAGATAGCAAAAATCATTTGGGCCAGATCTGGTCCAGACCCATCAGACGTTCTGGACCAGATCCGCATAACGGACTCGGGCCGGTGTCTT
>JAFVLL020022001.1:0-10176 GCA_021397915.2 Tor tambroides
TTTTTTTTTATTTTTTTTTTTTTTTTTTTTTTTTTTTTTTTTTTTTTTTTTATATCATTTCCCAATAATAATAATAATAATAGCTATTATTATTATTATTATTATTATTATTATTATTATTTTCTCTTCATTTCAGTCATTCAATAGGCTGACAGTAGGCTGTCATTTTCTTGGCCAGGTTTCTAGGCTCTTGAGAATCTTGAGGCTGAGATGTTTATAGATGTATAGTCTGAAATATCAGTGGATGTGTTTGTGTACTAAAATTTTGATGATTGTTTTTAATAGCTAAAAATATTTTAAATAACTATGACTGAATGTGTGTGGATCATTGGTGATTTTCTGTTCAGTAGTAGTACTGGATGAGGTGCAATGGTTTGGGTTGGCCTCATGATGGCGTTAGAGTTTCTTCCAGATTTTCAGACTGAACCTGAACATGAGCTGATACAGAGCCAGCAGATCCAGACTGCTTAATCATTAAATATTTCATTAATTGCACTAAACAGTGATTGCATTTAATATTCTAGTGATTATGCCTAGTGTAAATCTGAATTTCTAAGAACATTTTTAGCCTTTAGCTTTGGAAATATTGGATTTTATTTTATTTTTCAATTTCATAGATTTTCCTGTAGCCCAACATCAAATATGGTCTCTGAGCTTCTTCAGAAGTTGCATGGATGAGTGTTTTCTATAAAGTATTAGACATATGGAAAAAACCTAGCTTAAATGCAGCTGAAAGCGAGTGGGAATATATTAAGTCACTGATGTTTTCATTTATCATTTTAGCTACTTATATACTTAAATATCTATTAAAAATAAAAACGCATCTTATGTGAACAGCCTTTTAGACTATACTTTCTACGTAATATTTTGGTTTGTATTAATATTTTATTAATTTGTGTGTGTGTGTGTGTGCCTATATTTTTTTGGCCATATGTACCTGGGCTTTGGATTGGCTGAGGGTGCCGTGATGTCATCACCTGGACTGGCGAGAGCAGGCTGCTCTTGCCTCAGGTAAAATAGCAGGATACGTGATAGAGAAGGGAAGTGAGAAAACAAATCCGGCGCAAAATCTCCAGCGGTCTGTGTTTACTCTGTCTAACCTTGTAAAGCTCTACTAGTGTCCTCTCCTCTGAGCTCTCTGCTTCTCTCTCTCCTCTCACCAAGTAGCGAAAGCAGAGGAGGGGGAGGAGACCACGCATGTGTTTTTGTGTGTGTGGTGGAGCGAGGGAAGGGGGCTGGTGAGTGCCTCAGACACACGGAACAGGGCAGTACAGTCAGGTAGCTTCCTGTGTCCGACTGGAGCATCGGGGTCAAGCGGCCATGGCCCTCGTTGTGGACGCCACGCACTGCATGGGGGCCTACTACTGCCTCGTCAGGACCCGATTCAAGCGGCGACGCAAGAAGCGCTCGGAGCGGAAAGGTCAGAACGCTTTCTTTAACAGGCCTGCCGGAGATCTGTGATCGCTTTCCACTTCTAAAACTTGATCGGATGCGGTGTTTTCTTCAGTGCGTGTGATTTGCATTTCTAGACTGGTATTAGTTGACATGAAACTCTTTAGGGAAGTTCATGTGTACTGCGGTGTGATACGTCTAAAATGATTTTAAACTGTCATTTCTTTATTAGAGAACAGATCAGAGAGAATACATGTAATATTTATCAGCTTTATGTATCTGCTTTATATTTGTAGCTTCTTCAGCTTTATGCAGTATTGTCATTTTATCACTTGAAATGGATGTAAAAAAAGGCACTTTTTATTGTTCTGCCTGGCAAAATCGAAAGCTAGTTAATGCAGTTTTCTGGATGGTACAGCTGTGTGCTTATGTGATAATATAACTTTGAAAAAATTGGGTAAATCAGTTTAGAAATATTAAAAAAAAAATAGAAATCTTGCAAAATCTGCAGGTCCTTAAGTGTCTTAAATGCACTTTCCAATAATCTTATAGTAATAGTTTTTTTTTTTTTTATTGTTTTAATATTTAATGTTTTATTTTATATTTAAATTTTAATATTGCTAGTATCCAAAGTTGAATCAGCAATTTAATTAATTAATTTATTTATTTATTTATTTATTTAATCTACTTGGAAATTCATTTTCCATTAACTAATTTAGTGTAAAACTAAAGTTGATTTCATTCTCTGATTATTATAAACTTGATTTTTTTTCTCTTTCTCATAAACATCTTTACATGTTTGTTTGTTTGTTTGTTTATAAGTTGTAAAAATTGATATTTGGACAAAATTATAATTCCTCTGTGAAAATAATCCTTTTGAAGCCAACTTAGAACGTTGTATTTCATTAAAAATAATAATAAAAAAATCTTTTTGCCTGCATTTTCCTGTCATAACACTATCATTCAATGACTAGATAAGGGTCTTTAAGTCCTTAAATGTATTTTTAATTTCTTGTAAGTCTGAAAAGGTCTTAAGCATGCAGATACCCTGATGATAATGACTATTAAATAGGCTCATGCAGTATCGTATTGACGTAAAAAAAATTCATAAAGCGGCAGTGTTTTCTTTAAAGTAAGTGGTTTGGTGAGATTTCTGCACGATTCTGTTTCTTGTTGTTCTCCTTTATTGCTGCAGTGTTTTGTGAGTGATGGACATTTCTGTGGTTAGTTTAGATGATGCTGTTCTTACTAGGATTGTTGTGGAATGAGCAGCGCATATTGTGTCTGATGGATCACCATGGTGATGAGCCACAAACAGGAAGAACACAAGCATGCTGGAATTGTATTGAATTATTAATAGATTTTATATGCATTTGAGTTTTGTATATATTACATTACTAAAGCACTGAAGATCATTTTTATTTTTTATGCAATGTTCTGCAGAGCTTGTCCCTGCTATCTGACAGATACTATGAATCCTGAGATGTCACACCTGTGTCTTTGACAGCTGTCGAGAGCAAAAACGAATCTCACTGTGGGCTGCTATTGAAGGCACTCTCTCGCTGTCAGTCATGTCACATGATGGTGGTATTTTGGAAAGGAGTGGACTAATTCAGAGTCTCCTGGAAGTTAGGAAATGTCGCTTTCAGCAACTTTAACTTTGTACTTGCTTAACTCCTCTCTTTTTAATGTCATTTTAAGGGTACTTTTAAAATATTCTGATTAACTCATTTCCATTTAGGTAGGTGTGAAATCTTATTTAAAATGGGAGTATTATTTTAAAGGCTATTTTTTTTTCTTTTGCACAGTCATCTGATTTTATATGAAGAACTGAAGTGTGTAGAAACGCAAAGTTAATTAGCTGCTTTTTGCGGTAGGTAATGGAATTAAAATTTGTGAATGTCAGTTTGAGATCTATTTTTCAACTTCTTCGAATCTGCCTTAAAGGCTTTTTTGGAAGTTTTCATCTTTCTTAGTTAATGTGTGTAATAATTCTGTCCTACTTTGGAACATTACAGTGCTTGGTGTAAGTTTAGTATTTAGTATTTCACTTCTGATATTTATGCTTGCCTTTTCAATTGCACCCTGATTATGAAGTTAAATCACATTGGCTGAAATGAATGTGCTGTGAGCATGTGGTGTGGCATTGAAAATCACAAATATGACATGGTTGTTAAAATTAGGTTTAAATAGAAGTACAGTCAAACCAACATGTATTCAGACACCTTCAACATTTCTCACATTATCACTGTTTATTTTGCTATAGTTTAGAAAATGGTAATAAAATATGACAAGAACTCATAGTTAAACTGTGTCAGAACAAATTCATATTGATAATGTCAGATAACTTTGATAGAAAGGTACAGTATGTAATGAATTAGGTTGAATAGCTGTCAGCTGTTAAATTTACGTGCACAGTTAAATAATACCAGTTTAAGTCAACCAATTACCAAGTAATGCTTAATTTTGTTCAGTCTGTGCTGTAAAAAGGTCGCATTAGCAATTAAAAAAAAACATTTAAGCAAAACATGGTTAGGACGAAGTGTCTGAATAATTTTTGGTCCCATATTTTTATCAATTTTCCTGCTAGTCCACTGTATGAAGAATTTTTGGGTATAATATGTCACAGTTTACTTTATTTTGCTATACTCACTTACATAAATGAACTATAGTGTCCTGCACCCACTAGTTAAAAAAAAAAAAAACACATCAAAAATTATGTCTGGTGTCTGAATTTTTGGTTTGACTGCATAAGCAGCAAATCTATACGGTATACCATTCTTCAAGATGTTTGTCATTTTTAATATTTGGTTTTTATTATTATTTTTCATTATTTTATTTTTTTATTTTTAAATTTAATTAAACATATTTTATTTTTTCTATTTTATTTTTCATTCAGTTTTATTGCATTTTATTTTCTATTTTTCTATTTTGTTTATTTATTATTAATATTATTATTATTATGTATTATTTTATTTCATTTTTAAATGTTATTTCTGTTTTTTAATTTTTAAAAGTTTTCCACTGAAGAAATTTTTTCTATAGTTTTATTGTTGATTAAAAATACTAGTACTTTTTTGTTGTTGTTGTTGTTGCATTTTCAGTCATTGTGGATGTTTTTTTTGTTTGTTTTTTTTTTCATTGCATTCTGTGATTGGCTTATCCGAGAAGAATATTTGCAACTCTGCTTTAGAATTTGGCTGAAATGAGGTATCTTAGACAGCAGCATAGTCATGCATAATTAAATGGCCTTTGCATCAGGAGTGCGACTTAAAATGCTGTCTAAGTGGGCAGCTCACTAGGTTTTGGAGCACAGCTCATGTGATTGTCCACCTGTCCGGGAGCGGGTGAGGTATTGGGCGTCACACTCGGGCGGTGTGCGGATAAGCCCAGGCAGGAGGTGTGGCGGCAGTCGCTTAGGTGTGCGTTTAGAGGAATTATCTGAGCATTTGACGTTTGCCTTTGCATTTTGAGACCTAAGAACTGAGACCTGTCATCCAAGCAAATCCTGCGCTGCTGAAGTGGCGTTTTCAGCGTGCCTCACACCCCCTAATGCGGCCTGGCAACTTAAGGCGGCTTTGTCAAACCCGTGAGTTTGTCTCCTCCTCTTATCTGAGGCCGGATGCTGAAAGGAGGCAGAAAAACGGAGGCGTGATTCTCTTTAAGAAGTCTTCTGCTAATGTAATTCCCTCACTCACAGGCCTGATTGGGCCGCATTGTGTCGGCGGTGTCTCTGTGCGGCTGACGCCTGACGCTGAGCTGGATCGGAGTTATCTTTGGAACTTTAGGGGCTTTGCGTCACTCATGGTTCCTGCTGCATTGGTGGTAGTAATGAAAGTGCTGTGAGGATGTGGTGTGGCATTGAAAATCACAAACATGTGACACATTGTAGTTGTGTTTAAAATTAGGTCTGAATAATAGTTCAAGCATTGAATCTGTATGCATTTCTGCTCATAAGTTTACATGCCATATATTATTTTTACTTTATTCTTCTGTTCTTTTTCTTTATTTCCTTTTTTGTTCTTCCTGAAGATGCTGCATAAATAAGACTACAGTTATTGATTTTTTGGAGGAAACACATGATAATAAGAATCAAGCATTTGTAAACCAGTATTGCTATTGTTGAATAAACATAAGACTACAAAAAAATATTTTAAAGGTAAAAAATAAAATATAAATATTAGATGAAAAGCTTTAAACTCTTAAATGAAGTTTAGAGATGAGATATGAAATATAAGTTTAATATGAAGTACTAAAATGGAAAAATAGATGAAAGCTAAATAGAACCATTTAAAAAAAACACAAAAAGAATAAAAATGTCAAAAGCGCAAAAATACTAGAACTTATACTAAAATTTAAAACTAAATGCTATTTCTAAATATTAACAAATACTAAATAATTCTAAACATACGAAAATAAACTATTTATTTATTTATTGATATATTGTTGTCATAGAAGATATAAATATAAATATCTGATATGCAGATTTTTCAGGGCAGTACTAAAATACATAATACAATTGTTATTCTTATTTTTTTTAAAAATGCAAAATATCTTGCAGATTCTACAAAGACTATGAATGCATTAGGGATGTAGTTTAGGTTCATTTAAAGGCTCTCCAGTGGGCCGCTGATGGCATGTGGAGGAGAGTTTTCTGCCCAGCCAGCAGACTGGAGGAAATGAAGCTTCTCTGATGGAGTGAAGGGAGCGTGTGCGGTCTGATAATGGTGTATCTGGGGACGATCACCATTGCTCTGCTCACTTTATGATGCTGTATGAACACACACAGCAGTGTTCTGTACATACATCACTCCTTAGAGTCTGTGAATGTCTGTGACATTAAACTCACTCACATAATTAACTATAAACATGTTGATAATTTAACTTCAACTAAATTGCTCAGAAGGATTGAACTGAGAAAACTGATTGTTGTAGCTACTGTGTAACGCCCTTGTGGCAATGTTGAGAATGAAACATTTTTTTTCAATGTTTGAAAACAGGATTATAAATTCTAAAATATAAATGACATTTTTGAGAACTTGCATGTTTGTTTTAAAGATTTTTGTAGTCTCTGATGTCCTTATGACATTTTCCAAGCACTTTATGTGTTTGGTCATATATTGCATCTTTTGGGGTGTTTTTGTGTGTAATGGCTGTGTATTTTTCTGAAAATGCACTAAAATGAGCAGATTAAGTACAGAAATTGTTACAGCTAATGTAATGTAAAAAGTTTACCTAGTAACCCTGTTGGCAATACTCAGTCAATCAGACAATTAATTCATAATTAAAAGCAATTAAAAGAGCAGTTCTTATTCCTCTAAAGTGATACCATTAACCTTTTCTTTGCTCATTGATTGAATGAGCTCATGCCACTGGAAAACAGAGACGATTCGCAGCTCTCCAGTCTAAGAGAGAGTCACAGCAGCACATGGTTGAGATGGCATAATTAGCCTGGATCAGTGAGGAAGAGTTGTCTGGAGTGTGTGTGTGTGTGTGTGTGTGTGTGAGATGCTGTTGTCATCCCTCCATCCGTTCGTTTCTCGGGCTCATTACCTGCAGGTTGCAGTCTGAATAACTGCTAATGTTTCTGAAATAATTCTTAAACAAGCTGCCCGCCCACATTTAATGACTCACTCACTGCAGACCACCAACACATCATCTCTCTCTCTCTCTCTCTCTCTCTCTCTCTCTCCCTCCCCATTTGGTTAATTGAGTGTTGATTGAGCTCACATTCATCACATGTCCTTCTCTTGTTACCTTTGTCTTTTGTTCATTCATTCTCGTTCTTTCATTTGTCCATTCAGTCTGTTTTTTCATTCTTTCGTTCTTTCATTCTTCCTCTTAAATTTGTTTTGCTCTCTTCTGTTTGTTCTATTTCTTTGTTTGTATGTTCATTCTGTCTTTTGTCTGTTTATCCATTCTCTTTTCATTCATTTTTTCTTTGTTGCTCATTCTGTACTCATTCTATAGGATGTTCATTCTTTCATGCGTTCATTTCTTTTTTAATTATGTAATTATCTTGTATGTTTGTTATTCATTTGTTTGCGTTTTATTCTTATACTTTTGGTCTTTTATTCTTTTTTCTTTTGTTTTTTTTTATGCTTGTTCTTCCCTTGATTTGTGCTTTGTTTAATTTTTTCCCTTTAGTTCTTGTTCTTTCTTGTTAGTTTGTTTCATTCTGTCTGTTTTTCTTTAATTAGTTTTCCCTAGTCATCCCTTTTTATTCTTTTTCATTATTTTGTTTTGCTCCCTTCTGTTTGTTCTGCTATTTCTTTGTTCTTGTTCTTTAATTCAATCTTTCATCTGTTCATTCACTTTATTTATTTATTTTTTGGTTATATTTTTTTCTTATATTTCCTTGTTGCTTATTTTCACTCTTTTTTCTTTTTTTCTTTTTTTGTTGACTTGTATTCTATTTGGTTGGACTTTATTTTTAAGGTGTCACTGTTACAGTGTAATTATACATTTAAGTACCGAGTAATATTAATTAACTACATGTACTTACTATATGGTTAGGGTTAGGATTAGGGTTTGGCTTAGGGTTACTTGCATGTAATTATGCATAATTTATTGTTATTATAATAGTAAGTACATGTAACAATACCTTAATATCAAGTTTTACCTTCTATTTATTTATTTATTGTTCTTTTGTTCATTCTTTCATTATCTTGTATTTGGTTTCTTTTTTGTATTTTTTTTTTTTTTGTTCTCTAATTTTTTCTTCTTTTGTTCAGTCTTATATTCTTATAAATGGAAACAAAATACTTAAAGATTGTGTATATATAATGCATTTTAAAAGTATTATTAATGTGTTAACTATGCTTGTAATGCACCTTATAATGCGTTGTATGATCTTATGAATAATTGTGACCACAGCTATAATGCATTATAAGGGGGCCATTTACACAGAATGCATTTTTCTGTTCCATCTGCTACTTTTCCATTGTTTTTCTATGTAAAGGCGCACTAGACACATATAACCATTTGGCTGATGTTTCGCATCTTTTGCAGCATCTCGCGCATGAGCCCTACGTTTTTTAGAGATGCCGTTTCAAATTAAAAAGAATTTAAACTTTTACACGCAGCACCGTTTATGTATGTCAGTTGGACAGTGTTCATTGTTACTCCTTTGGAAAGTATAATGCAAAGAATCTGACAAGAATATTGTAATGCTTATACAGTTATTTATAAAAGGATATAATGCATTACAATGGTCATTATGAATGCATTTATAATGCATTATGCATAGGCTTCAAGTGAAGTGTTAACCTTAATATTTCCTTTTGTTTTCTCATTCTTTTGTTTGTTTCATGCATTTGTTCTTTCCTTCATTTGTTTTTTGTTTCACTAAATCTATTAGTTCTCATTCACTGTCTTTTTCTGTCTGTCTGTCATTAATTATTGGGGAAGCAGTTGAGACTGTGTTGACAGTATTAGCACATGCGTCTGTTTCCGCTGAGTCCCGTCCGTCCGTCCGTCCATCTGTTTTATCTCCCTGTGATGTTTCAGATGCTCAGCGCTCCTGCCTGTCCATCACCGTTCCCTTCAGAGCTGTTAATAACCCAGCCACCGGCTGTAAAATTCACCGGCTAATCCACTCAGGCATGTACACGCACCCAGCGCTGCCTTCTTCCCCGTGGATATTGGAGTAACTGACCTGGCCTTGAATTAGGAGTACAGTGATAGTCATCTGTTGTGAGCAGCGGGGCCGCTGAGGCGAGGAAAATAGGCAGGGAAGGAGACAAGCCCAGTGAAAGAGAGAGAGAGCCAAAGACAGGATGATACATAGCGCTGAGGCCAGCAAACTTCCTGTCCTGTCTGTCCAGTGTAGGTTAGGAAAACTGAGGATTAAACACACACACAGAGCTGGATATAAGCTCCAGGGGCTCATCTGTGCTCATAACCGAGATTTTGAAGCAATTTGTCATGCTTCAAGATGCCACATCAATCCTACAGTCCCACACAAGGAGTCACACCTGAGGGCAAAACACATCTTTTTCCATTTTAAAAAGTAATGTGTATTCTAACAATTTATTAGTATTTTATTTAGTATGTATTTTTTAGTTGAACATTACGGTTCAATACATTAATGTTTGTTAATGCAGTAGGTATCATGAATTTTTTTTTTTGCAATGTTTATATTACATTTTTACATTATTTGCTGTTAATTAATGTTTATTCATAATACTTTAACTAAAATTGTTTTACAGTTATACATTGTTACAATGTATTAAAATGTTAATGTTAAAATGTTTTATTAGTATATGTAGAAATTAACTAATTGGTTAATATTAGTATAATATAAATATATTAATTTATATTATATTGATTTAATATTAATTAATATTAATATTGAATTATATTTAATATTAATTATATTAATTTTAATATATTAATAACATACTTGTTTCTCCTTCACTTCAGTTTTGTCATTGCTCATGAGCGGGCGTTCTGCCATTTTTCAGAGTTTGCCTTTCTTGTGAACTTGGTGCACACACAAACACAAACATGCTTCTTACTGGCGAGAGATTCCTGCCATGTCAAGTTGACTCCAGTTAGTGGCGAGTGATCTGCTCATTAGCACAGGACCATATCTGTCTTTCTGTCCTCACTCTGATGTTTTCATCTACAGATCAGGGCGAGTGGTGTGCTAGTATTTTTTTGTTGTACTTTGCAGCATTAGGACACCGTGTCCTAACCAGTCACTAAGCGACAAGTGATAAAAGGCATCTATGCAAGTGTGATTTTTTTTTTTTTTTTTTTTTTTTTTTTTTTTTTTTTTTT
>JAFVLL020022002.1:0-22319 GCA_021397915.2 Tor tambroides
CATTACATTTAATTCACGCTTAAGTGTATTGTTAACTGACATTAAAGTATATTTTAGTTAACATTAATTGCTTGTCAGTACATTAGTAGTACACTATAACCATATAAACCCACTTAAGTGGTTTAAAAAAATCACTCAAAAGTTCAACTAATTGCATTTAATATCACTTTAAAATGTGATACATTTGAAGTTAATTACAAATACAATGCATTTAAGCGTCGAAAATAACATTTAATTTGCATTTGCTTATTTGCATTTGCTTATGTGTGTTCTTTTAAAGTATATTATTTCTGCAATAAGTACACTTTATAAAAGTATACTTAAGTGCACTTCTTTTTCACAAGGGACTTCACAGTCACGGGGTGGACAAAAACTAATGGTTTGAGAACAGAGGCCACAGCAGAAATTTGGTGTTTCTGTGAAGACCTTTAGACTAGAGACAATAATAAGACTTGGATTGCATATGCTGGATGACTGTGAGCAAGACATAAACTGACACATCAACAGCAAAGCTTAAGGTAATCAATCAAAAATGTTTCATTCAAATGCCTAAATATAATGCAAAATGTATTTTTTAAATATTTTTGGATAATATAAAAAGTTTTGAAAAAAAATTGCCCTTAGAAATGTTATTTTGTATAATATAGTAAACAGCACAGCTTCAGGACATATAAAACCTAAAAACATAGGCCTGTATTTTATTTAAATCAACAGCATATAACCCAAAAGGTTTGGTATGGTTGTGTAAGTTTTGGTTTTTTTTTTGTTTGTTTTTTTTGTATATTTTGAAATTGTATTTTGTCAGAATATCTTTTGTTATCATGTTCAAAGCTTCACAGCAGTTAAAAACAAGACTGTTCCACTATATAATTAAAATGCTTTAATTTAGCAATGGCCCTGAGCTACAAAAAGCTGCTTTCATAGTAGCACTTATTTGTCAGATATTAGCACTGAATCCATGCCAAAACCTTAGTGAAGATAACACCCAGGTTTTTGGCATGAGTGACAAGGACCCTTAATTATTGGCTAAACTAGGAGCTTGAGGAATATAATACCTTCTGTCACTCTCATTTATACGGAAAAAAGCTTTTAGCCATTTATTGCTCACAAAGCAATCGAAAAGATTTATAGCAATGATTAGCACAACTGTGTGTCATCAGTATAATAGATGTTATGTGTCAAGAAATGCTATGTGTTTGAAAAACAGAACTCAAAGGGAGTGCATACAAAGAGTGGTAAAAATGGGTTGAAGACAGAACCCTGTGGTACTCCACAGGAAACAGAAATCAGTAAAGAGAAGTTTCTGTCAGGCATCATTATTGTCTGTGAATGCTGGCAATGAAAAAAGTAAACAAGAAGTCATTTTAGTGAATGTTTATATCCACAGCAATTATTAAAGTGATGGGGGTGAAGCTGTTGGATCACTCCTTCCAGGCTTCAATAAACTTTTAGTTACCAAGCTAGATGCAGGTTGTATGTAATCCATTAATTAAAAAAAAATAACCTTGGTATAAACTGTAAGGGTATTATTATTAAGGGTTGTGCCCAGATCTTTAAGCACTGCCAGCTTTATCCTCACCACAAAAAAAATGGAGAAAAAAAGAACCATTTTCATCTAGCATTCTGTCTAAACAAATACATAATAGAGTGGAGCTTGTCAACAGGTGACTACATTCCAAAAAACAACATTGATGAGAGGCTAAACCCACAGAGACACCCGGTTGTGCGAATCACTGAAACATGCTGAACAACACCTGCAGTTTACTAGCTGACCATCATCTCTAAACAAAACAGACAGGCTAAAGAAATAATGAAAACAAAAGTGGACATGCTAGAAAGCTTATGCTAATCAAATGAGCTACAAACACACAGATTATTAGGCAAAACAGCTTGCACTACAAACACAGCTGGATATGTTGGGTTTTAAAAATCATAATGCTTAGCTTCCTCAAACCGAATTGCCTAAATCACCCAAACCACATTTTAAACTTAAGATAATACAGATCTATTCATAGAACATTGACAAGTTTCTCTAAAACTCACTAATGAAGTGCCACCATAAATTACACAGTGTCCTGGAGAGGAAAAAAAAACTGGATTTGTGCAAAATCAGAAGCTGACTCTTGGGAGAAATCTAAGCAAATCATTTTCACACTTGAGACCCTTAAAATCTGAAATGTGAAAATGTGCATGCAAAACTTAGATTGGCAGTTTGCTGACATCCACAACACCTGAACCGCCACAGCATCACATTTATGTATTTACATAGTGAGGGGGGCTGCAGGTAGATTTATCAAACTCAAAGCAGCTTCAGAAATAGAATGAGCCTTTTCTAAGCAACGTCACCTCTTTAATCCCAATTGAGTCAGCTACTGTTCAAAGGAATTTAAATGGTTCCTACTTTGAAGAGACATCCATTATAGACATCTATCCATTCTAAACCAAGGACATGGCTGGATAATCAAAGCCATACTCCAAAGAGTATTTTAATAGTGTTGCTTGCTTAAAAACAAATCTGACAGGAATATTTGCACTCTGTGATAGAGACCTGAAGTAGGTTTTCTGTTTATTGGTGAAAAATGGTATCTAACAGTGTTAATGCTTCTATGAATACACCTTTTAAATACATTAATAAAACCTTTTCTTTGTTATGTGCGTGTCTATATACTTTTTTATTTTATTTTATTTTATTTTATAAAAGAGGACATTTCTAAAAGGAAGTTTTGTCCATTTTAACTCTAGCTTTATAAATCTTTAATGTTCAGATTTAACTAGGTATAAATTTGTCCTCAAATTGTAATTAAGTAGGCACACACTCGTACATACAGTCAAATGTTGCACACCTGACATGCATGAATGAAATTTATTTGTATGAGGCTGGCATTGAGTGTATGCACTATTTTACAACCTCACTCAAGTTTGACTCATTAAAAAGACTCATAATGTATTCATTGTGTCTGTGCTCTCACTAATTTCCCTCACACAAACCTATGCTCCGTGTTAATACCGATCATTATTAATTCAATCAATTTTATAATCATTTGACGAGCCAGAGGCTAAGCAAATCTTAGCCAGACTCAGCTCAAGATGCGCTCTGCATCGCAATTAGTGCCGCTGAAATCATCACCCAGTAGAGCCCATTTACATGTACGGCTCTGAGGAGGATGGTCAGAGGATACTGGGATTGCAGCATGGAAAACCTTCAGTTTTGTGCCTAATTACGGTTTTCTGAAACAACACTGGTGGTATACCCAAGAGTGCTAGAGGCCCAGGCCTGAGACTGAAACAGAAATGTTACATACTTTTCCATAATCACTAGGCTTTGATTGCACTTTCCAAGATATTCTGCAGTTCATTAACCTATCCCTAAAAACTCCCGAGACATTTAGCTTAATAGAAAGGACATGGAGGCTTGTCTGCCCTACTCCTATGACTAAAGAATAAAGATAATTAGCAGCAAGCAAAAGAGAGATGTAGATCTACTTTTCCACTGCATAGTTCAGGTTGAATTTGCTCCCTCTGGGCATAACATTAGTATGAAGTGTGACAGGCTAGTCCCTCAGGTCATCTCGCAACTCACAGTCCTGCCTAACTTTAATGGCGCAACAGGAGGAGGTGAAGTGACATTTTCAACCACCAAATTCATTTACCGTCCTGTCAATGTCCACTCTCCATGGTGAAATCTGCGATTGGCACTACGTCTTTTTATATGTGCTGTGCGAGAAATTAAATCAGGTATCTTCAAGATTCACCTGAATTTTATGAATAGCCTGTGCATGAGATTATACTAGCAGCTGGAATTCATGAAGTACGCCCACTACGACACAAGCACTGACACACATAATGAAGATAAATGATGCATGATAATGTGTTATCTAGAGGCCCAAGTAGGAAGTGTGTGATTATCCAATGACAGTAGACTTTCCTGTACTGCCACTGGGATGAATTAGATGCTCGTGTGGATGTAAATATGTGGAAATAGACAGAGTGTGACATCATTGTATTCGAGGCTCTTCTGACTGTCAAATGAACCATGATACCATCTGTTAAATCAACAATAGAAAACAAAGAAATGGATAAATGGCATCAATAGATAGATATATAGTGTAAAGAACTTTTCTCCACTTTCAGCTGTTTCCTACATGTTTCAGTTGCTTCCTTTAGAATAAATGGGAACAAACTTTTACAAGGTTAGAATGAAAAAGTGCCGTGCAAATAGATGCTGGACTGATGAGGGGGCAGATGTTGAATAGTTTGCTAATGTCAGAGGGAGAAACAGCGGCAACGCGTGCCAAGGTACACGGCATTAAGAACAGATACAGGTATACATCCAGCCTGGGCACAAGGAGTTGGAACATGTTGAAGTGGACTTGGCACTTGTGCCAGTGAACAGATGTTAATCCAGGACAGATAATTACATCAGTGAGGGAACAGACATTTTTCCACTTAATTTCCGTCTTTTAAAAAGTGTGACTACTCCCAGAGGAACTTGCTGACAGAACGCCCCCGGACCTGTTTCCTGGGAAGGAGCCCAGGGAGGCTAGCGTGCTGTCTAATAGGTGGGCTTCGCAACGCTCTTCATCTCAGCGGGAGTGACGAGCGAGAGGGCGGGGGGAGCGCAGCATGTAGAAGATGGTCCTGTAAAATGTCTCTCTTTGTTCTGCTTTAACACCTCCAAAGATACAAAAGTGCTTGTAAGTGCCAGTACTACAATAACACAGATTTATTTTGTCAGATAATTAAATTGTTTCATTGTGGGAGGCTGCCAGAGTTTTGAAATTGAAGCATTTGTTGTTTCCTTCACTTCAAACACAAATAATTATCTGACTTCAAATGAAAATAGATGTACATGTTTACTCTAATATCATTTTAATTACCCACTAATGTAATAAACCACAACTGTCCCTTTCCAATTTTGAGTGCTTTGTCTTTTATAAACATTGATAAGAATAAACTTTAATCAAGATATTATTTCAAGAAGCTTAAAAAGAGTCTACACATAGAAGGATACTTAAAGGGACAATTCAAATAAAAAAACAGTTTTTTTGTTTGTTTGTTTGTTTTTTTGAGTGAACTAAGCAATTTTTTAAGCAATTTCATATGAGCAAGACTTTAAAACACCAATAAACAAAACACCAGTATATATAGAATATATTATCTATCTATCTATCTATCTATCTATCTGAATTAAACATGTGCCTCCATACGCTCCTGTTAGTAATGAATTGATTTCCTGTGTTTAGGGTAGTGAGTAAACAGATCTGCAGAACACTGCAATAAGCTTTAAAACATCTCACTTATAAAATATGATGACAAAGATAGTGCTTGTTTCCATCAAGATTCAAGTGTGCTTATTCACATATTCAAGTGTGCTTAGAAAACATGTTGCAACTTAGTTTACTCAACTTTAAATGACATTAAAAATATAGTGGGTGACTTCACAGATTTTATAATGCAGACAAGGGCTGCGGAGCTGCATTAGGGAAATTTACAGTCCTAAAGACATTAGGAAATTCATGGCATGGAACCTTGTGATAAATAAAACTGTGATCCAGGTAAACAGGCCTACACTGACTGTCACTGCTGACAGAGGCCTTTCGTGACCTTGCCAAAGCGTATGGTCACCAAGAATCCTGATAACACCTCATCTAGATAGCAAATGTCCTTCATAAACGTCCTCCCTTGTACTGTAAATGGAGGCTAAGTGTCAAAGAAATATACGGCAATGATACTCAGGGCTCATATATCTTTGTAAACGGCATCTTTCTATCTAATTTACGGCAATAAAACCCTCCCCGGGAGGAGGCTGGAGAGGAGGTGATGTTTATATTTTTTTTCTCTGTTCTTTTACTCAGCGACCAGTGCTAAACTCATTTAAAACTGCCACCTTATTGATTTCTTCTGTGCTGTGACCTGACTCGCTGGTCACTCTGGTTCCACTACACGGCTATGGAAGTTATTTGACTAGCCATTTACAACACTCTCATTAAAGCGTGCAGAGAAATTTAATCCTCCTTTCATGCCTTTGTCTAACCTCTGAGGGTGGACTGATGCTGAAAAACGCTCCGCAATGGAGAATAATTAAGTGCAGTCCCCCCTTCTGTGAGGGAAATGAAGTGTACAGTATTGAACTGTGTTGATGGTGGAATAGCTTCAACCGACTGATCAGGGTGAGAATGCCCTTGGAAAGTGCAGCAGGTAATCCATTGAGTTATTAATCTGCGAAGGGCCACAGAGTTCTGAACCAAAATGGCAGATCTCTTGGGAAATCCCATTACGGTGAGAGTGTTAGTCTCCACCTGTGTCGCCGGGCAGTGAAAGGATTTCAGCCCTAATACGCTGTAACCCATTTCTCCTCTGAACTCAGGTATTATGCCGTTTGACCCCGAGTGTGATAGAGGGGAATTGGCCTGAGATTTGTTTCCTAATGGAATTCATTTTTGGGTTACTTATCGGCCGTTGAAACAGAGTAAGGACACAAGTGCACAGGTGATTGTCAGTGGCCCGCTCAGCCCGGGTGTCACTAGAATGCTTTGCCACATCATGACTGGGAGGATCACCGCCAGGGAACCAGGACAGCAAAATAGATTGCGTTTTTCAGAGCTCGATACAACAATGACAGGAAATAATGAATGCCATAACAATGCCATTCCAGAATGGTTTTTCTTTCCAAACATTTTGGTAAGTTGCTGAAAAAATTGACTTCAGCCTGACACTATTTTTGATATCATTAAAATGATTCCCCAGCTGAAGCCCCCAGTCTGGCAAGTTACAAACAGAGAGCTATGACAAATTCATTTAAAAGGGGTGCAGGTGGCAGAGGGAGGGCTGACAATTGAAAAGTGAGCTCCCTTGCTGCCTGATGTTGATACTCCATGTCAGGACAGTCCATTTATACAATAATACAGTGTGTGTGTCTGTGTCTGTGTCTGTGTCTCTGTGTCTCTGTGTGTGTGTGTGTGTGTGTGTGTGTGTGTGTGTGTGTGTGTGTGTGTGTGTGTGTGTGTGTGTGTGTGAAAATGTATAATAATAATAATAATAATAATAATAATAATAATAATATCTGGTTACTCTTTCTGAGTTTATTTTGCAATAAAGACTGATTGACTGTATATTATTCTTTAAAATGGAGGGGAATAAGAAACAATGGAACCACTAAAGAGTTGGTAAGATAAATATAAATACAAATATAAATAGTATTAAACACTCTGGAAAAAGTACAATAATAATAATAATAATTATTATTATTATTATTATTAGTAGTAGTAGTATAGTTACTCTTTCTGAGTTTATGTTGCATTAATGACTGACTGACTATATATTATTCTTATATTGACTATATATTAAGAAACACTAGAAGTACCAAAGAGCCAAAGAGAGGGTAGACAAGTTTAACCAAGTTTAATCACTAATAAAAACCCAGCTTCAGATGTGAGACACCCTTGCTTGATTGGCAATTAGCATTTAGATCAGATATAAAAGAGGTCTGACAACTGCCAGTTTGATGTGGGGTTTTTAAGCCATGGGCGAGTACTAGCTGGACTCCAGGCCAAACAGTCTCAAAAAACAGCAAAGTTATTCAATGGTTGGAACAATCTCAACAGTAATGTGAGCATATGCCAAACATGAACAAACTGCATTGGCAAAATTAATCACTGTAAGTCTAAGCTCACTAACAGGAACAGACGACCACTTTACAGAAAAGGTGCTAAATGGCACAAATGTACGGAATCATAAATTACCACAGAATTACATCAGCACCTCTGTGACCCTGTCACAACAAAATCTGCATGTCAACAGCTTCACAAAGCTAAAATTGTTGGCAGTAATGCCATTGGTAAACCACTTGGACAAAACCTGGACCAAATGGCCAACTGTTAAACATGGTGGGTATCTGTAATGGTATGGGTTGCCACCTCATGGGAGCCATTAGGTCCAGCAATTGCATTGCACAGTTGTATAACGGCCAAAGAATATGAGGCCATTTTACAAGAGCAGGTGCATGCAGTGCCGCCATTGCCCCACCATTATGATATTCCTGTATTGCAGAGTGATAATCTTGACATCCACATCCCAGATTCAGACGTAACAACATCAGACCTATTCAGGAAGCAGTGGGGTTGGGTATTTATGAATATACAAATATATATGTGAGACAATATCTAATATATGTATAGATATTAAATCTATAACTAACATAACACAAATCTCGCCATATTGCTATTAAATACATTTATACACATACATTCATTTGTAAACACTAAAACTTTAAATATTACTTTTTTTGTAGACATTTATCCTTCTAAAAAATGTCACCTAATGTAGCATTTAAGGATTCTAAATTATGAATGTAAATTAATGTTAATTATTATTACACTTTGAAATAACTTCACTTTTTTAGACCTTAAAAATTAAATTATCTGACTCAAAGCCTCATTTTCAACAGCCATTACTCCAGCTTACTATGAAGACTTAATTTTTTATTATCCTTAAGAAATTCTTTGACCGTGCTGAACTTGTACTTGTAATAAGAAACTTTTCTTATTAGCACTTATAAAAGAAAGATTTGATTGCAAAAAATTAGAAAACATTATTACAGAAGTACGAATCTAAGGTTGAGCTTCTGAGCTGTTGTGGGCACAGTTTGACCGTGAGAAGCGATAAATAACACCTATCTGAAGTGCTGCAGAACGCATGAGACGAAACATCAGCTGAATATTTTAATAAACTGACTGCTAGAAAGCGTAAGCTCTGATGAACAGAGATCCATCCTAGGTGAAATAAACTGTCATTTTTTTAAACACATAAAAAAAACATTAACATGTCTTTTGAATTGTTGTGTACATTACATAACGTTAGCAAAGTGTTAAGAGGAGGTGCAATGAGAGCAGGCAGAAAGTAATGGCAAGGGATTGAGTCACGCTCTCTTCTATGTCCTAGATGTGTTGTTGTGTGCACCCTCTACATCCCAAGAGCACCTCCATCCACAACATGACTAAATGATGTCAGCCTGCTCTTCTCCTGTGGCCTGTAGACAGGAATTAAAAGCGTGTCGTTTCAAAGGAATTATGGGCCCTGCAGCACTGACCTGATTGGTGACATTCCAGAGCTGCTAAAATACTCCTTTGAAAAAAAAAAACATGGCTTCCCAGAATGGTTCATGGGAGGACATTCAAAGAGGAGCTATAGATGTGCCTTTGTATGTAAACTCTTGACTCATACTCAGGTGTCAAAAGGAGCAGCAGGAAATGAATCGCTCCATTATGTGTGCTGTATCTCACATAAAGTCCGAGCAGCATCTCAGCATACAAGTGATATTGGAAGCATGAAAATGACAGATACTGGTAAGCATGAATATTCACGTAGACACATGAACGGTACACAACCAAATGAAGCAATTCTGCATCTCTTCCCATAACAATATTAACATCTACCACCCGTCCAACCTGCACATTGACATATGAGAGAGAATCACTGCTCAGTGGCTTGATGACACAAAAGAAAATAAGGGGAGAGTGCCTGATTTGTCAGAGAACACCTTTCCATGGCGTCCGTGCAATCTGGCATGTCAGTAGAAATATGTCAGACTGGCATGTGGCATTTTCCTGCGGTGTTTACTCCCGCTACAAATCAATAGAGCACCATTGTTAATAAGCATGCAATGAAAATCAGTTTGGTGCCCAGTGAACTGAGCTCAGGTTGTCAATTCAACAAGTTGAATGCATATCACATGTTGTTGTTTGGGGTTTGTGTGGTTGTTTGTGCGTGTAACACATTATTGAGTGTTTAAAGTGCACCAGTACCTCCTCCGTGACCACATTCACTCATAAAAACATACTACCACACACACAGGGAGGAAAAAGCCTTTTGAACAACACAAGTATCTGACCAAGAATCTCTGTATCGCTTAATAGCTGCAATAGAAAGTACTGAGGCACACGGTCGGTACAAGGACTCCTTATTTTCCTGGCACATCAAATTTGAATGTCAAAACAAAAACAGAAAGCGTTTGGCTAGACTTTTACCCACTCATGTGAGGCTGTCGCACTCTTCGTAAAGATTATCCTCTTATCGGTCCCCAACAGATTAATGAAGGCCTTAAGGAAGACCACATTCAACAACGCAAACTCACAAATTAACAAATGCAACTTTGGTTCAACACAACTTGCATGTAATTAACCAATGTAGGAGGAGACTAACGCAGATGAGAATTAGAAATAAATGGCCATCGGGCTTATGTGTGGTCATACAAATGAAGTCATTTATGGTTATTACGGACCCGGTACTAATTAGAGATAAAATGAAGAGCGCATTGTAAATCCAAGTATCCTCTCCTCTATTCAAGAGAACCTCAGTCAGTCCTGTGCCTAAGCCTAACATTTTAATCAGTGCACCTCCAGTGCACAAGGCTAGTCCCCTCGTTGATTATTGCAATTCAATTTAGCATATTAATTATAGCCAGTGCCAAAGGGTATGTTCTCTTTTAGCTAGACTAAACCTGATGAGCCTTTTTCCCCCCTAATATATGTTTGCTTATCTGGTACCTCTTTAGCGGATGTTTACATTGTATTGTACTCTGGGATGAAGTTATCTCAACAGTAACTGTAATTTGCATCATGTTGCCCCAGGACCTTAGTGGAAATGAGTGGCCACCGCAGTGGGAATATATCACAAATTATCCTCCAAAAAGGCTGATAAGTTTAGTGATATGCAGCAGGGCTGGGTGAGAGATGTGAAGTTCTTGAAGTATTACTTGCAGTTTTGGAGAAGGTGCTTACTTTGAGAAGGTAACAGCAACTTCCCAAAGTAAAAACTTCTCATTTGAAAAAGTGATACAGTTAAGAAAGAGTAGCAAATATATTGACATTATTTACTTTGACAATGTCCTTTAAAATTTAAATCTTTTCAAACAAATTGCTGTACACTGAGAAAAAAAAATGGTGCAGAAACAATTTTCATATTGAAATTGCTTATAAATTTCAGAATTAATTACAAAGAAATAACAATTAACAGAATTACACATGCAATTTTGAAGTAGAAAGACTTAAATGGTATTTTCTTGTAAAATGTAATCCAATAATGTTTGTTATATTAGCAACGCTGATTTTTTTCAGTGTATAATTTTAACAGTGTATAAAACATAGTCAAGCATTAACCTTTTTCATGATCATGAGCCATAATTATTGTTCAGTAAGTCTGCTTAGTTTAATACATTGTATTTACTAACCACATAATGTTTATTATCTTATAACTGTACATTACTGCTATATGAACATTACTTTGACACACCGATAACAGAATACTTCCTTATTGTACATTTTTGTTCTTTTGTGAGCTGCTATGAAACAATATGCATTGATTTGAATTTACAATGAATATAGTTAATAAATGATAATAATAATAATAATAATAATAATAAAAAACAAGAATACACTAATTTATAAAACTGAGTCAGAAACAGTTACACATATATATATATAAAAAAAAATCCAAATAAGACTTAAAGTAACAAAGGACTTTTGTGCAGGGACTCAGGAATGAATCAGTGATTAATTATTTGAATTGGTTGACTGAAACTAACTTAATTAACCATTTAACTAATGCTCAAAGAAGAAAATGATCAAGACAAGGGGCGCATCAAGTGATCACAAGCGAGACTATGGGTGCTCCAGAACGGGAACAAAATGTCAAAAATAAAAAGTGGATTCCATTGCAAAACAAAAAATCCACATCCAGGCACTCACATAGCAAGCGTAGTACAAAAACTTTGGTGTTTTTAATATGTAGCTCTGTCTAATAAAAGTTTTTGTACTTCGCTTGCTACGTGAGTGCCTGGATGTGGATTTTTTGTTTTGCAATGGAATCCACTTTTTGTAACCAATTAACTAATTCAGTGTTACAAATGTTACAAAGGCTTTGCGAACAAATTTGGCAAACAAACAAACAAAAAAAAGTACTATTAAAAAATGTCACTACTTTCAGGTAATAATTCCCCAACACTGATGTTCCTAGTCTTGTTTAGATGTAACACATTAAAACTTTCTGGGTCACTTAGGTTCACCTTTGTAATTGCACAACAGCAAGTCAAACAAAGCATTTTTAAAAGTGGCAGGTAGTAGGTGACATAGTAACAAAATTAGTGTTAAGTGTGAAGTGTGCATATGTGACGGTGATGAAGTGAACACACCTGCCGTGGCTCTCCTTGTGTTTGCGTTAGAACTTCCTTCACCGGTGCCCCCCCTCCCGCTATACTGGCGCGCCTGTCACATCCCCACACAGTGGCAGATGGGGCCTGCTTTTTATGTACTAATCAAGGAGGAATTCGCTCCCTCACAGACATGTCACCCATGACCCCTGTGTCTACTCACATTAATTATTCATCCTTAGTGAGGTGAATGCTGCCAAGGCTGGGCCGAGAGAGGAGAGGAGGGAGAAACAGAGGCCGGTGAAAGAGAGAGATCACTCACAGTTCCAGTCGTCACGCTAAAGTACTGCTAACCTCAGCGTGTCCGCCCTCTTGCCCCTCTCCCCCGCGGGACTGCCGTGAGGGTCATTACGCATCAAACTCACCTGAGAGAGACATATGAGAGTTTGGAGTTCGGGGGTGTTTTACTGGACGAAAAAAAAAAATTTGTCAAGAAAGAAAAAAAAAACCTCTAAAAGTCACATTAAAGTCAGTGCCCGTGAAAATCAATGTTTTGCTTCCTACATTTAATCAATGTATATAAATAAGACAAACATAGGTCATTTCTCTACTTTCAGAAAGAAAAGAGCAGTTTCTGAAGTGCCTGGTTGTGACAAATCTAAATGTAGCATTAACCTGTTAGCCAGCACCCCCCATTTTGGGCCTCACAGGTGAAAATGACCTACATAAAATAAAATGGTAATAGTTCCTGACAATATAATGCAAAATACTGTGCCCACTTTAGGGTCATTCTATGAAACAGGCGCCTTTTGCAGCTTGATAAGGTGATTTATAAAGTGCATTTTTTGAATGACTCTTTAAACATTCTATCAGACAAATAGTGGTAAAAAATTGCATAAAAAAGTACAAAAATAACAGACAGATAGCCTTGAGTCACATTTTTTAATAATACATTGTCTGAATAAATTCTAAAGTACATCATAAAAAAATTCCATATATTTTGCTTTCATTTAAAAAAAAAAAAAAAAAAATCCAATGCAGAAAGTAGAAGAGGTGGTGACACAAAGATATCCAAAGACAAAAAAAACAAAACAAAAAAAACCTAAAAATATTAACAATAACAACAATAATAAGAAAAGTTACATGATTTTGTGTCTGTGTGTGTGTGTGTGTGTTTTAATTTTTTTTTTTTACATTTTTTAAGCTATATTAAAGTTATTTACATATTTTGTTTGAGGACATAAAGTAGGGTCTGGATATTTATGAGCACCAGAAGCGTTTTATAGTCCCGTACTGCAAACACCCAGCAGACAACACAGCTGCAGGCGTATGACCTGTAGAGAGATGTTAGCCATAGAAACTTCCTCATTTATCAATGTTAGCGGTTTCTCTCTTTTCTTCCTATTCCTCCCTGGTTGAGGGTGTAATTCACTCCTCTGCAGCTAGTGAAAGTGTAAATCGATCCTGGTTGTTTACTACACACAAGGAAAGGGGATGAACATTTTGTAAAGCAGTCTACATTATTACACTAGTTACGGTGGTGAAACGACATGCTAGCACTTTTCATATTGCGCAAATTGCACATTGCTCTTGCTGTAGCTGGATAATTTATTTAGCTTCACTGATAGGCCTCACTCAGGTCATTAGGAAGCTATTTCCATCTTGCTTTTTGGCCCATTAGTGGCCAATGGAACACAAGGCCATAGTAATACCCCGTCTGAAATGCAAAATTACCTACTTCCCATTTACACTGATATACCAGTCCACGAAGAGTGCTAATGTCAGATTAAAATGATATATAATAGTGTGGACCATGATATACCGAAAACAACTGTCTGTCAAATTCCCCTCCTAGTCTCTCCCATTTCCAGTTGAACTCCTGACATTGCCGTGAATTGCTGTCATTATGGTGTTTATTGGACTTTGTGTGCCCTTCTCCTAACATCTTAATAGATGGAAATAGGAGTGTGCATGCTCCACTGAGCTTGCACCAAGTGACTTTCAGCTACCTTGCAGAAGGTGGGCAAACCAGTGGGGAGTGGGCCATTATGGCAATGTTGTGGTTCATTTGAGTGGCGCGCACTGTGAGAGGAAAACATGATCTCTCTAAGTGGCCAGGGAATTCCGAGTAGTGGGGTCACCAGGGAGGAGTCGCCCGTAAATTACAACTAATTACTGCTTCTATTGAGTCGAGTTCGGCACAACCCTGCCATCACCACACAGACGTGGGAGTGACATTGCACTCCAGCTTCCCTGTGTTGCCTCTCTACAGGCGCGCTGGGCACAGGCAATGCCGCCTGGATGCTGTGATATTCTCGTTCACCTTCAGAGCCAAGAGGAGAGAGAAAGGTGCAACAACATATGGACTACTGTTCTAAGAATAAAACGGTGACAAAATGGAGACGGTGATCCATTGCACTCATATACAACAGTATGTAACCGTTTGGAAATTATGCAAAGCCGATGGGATAGCAGGTGTGGTATTATAATGCTATACAATTAGTAGCTGCAATATACAATTCACAGCGTACACTATACAGTGTTCATTTATTTTCATTAACAGCAAGAAGAATGAATGATTGCCTCATGCTCAGGTACATCACAACCTTTACATAACAAAATGCACATGCAACTGAGTATATAGTTCAGCTCAGTAGTTTCTCTAGTAGAATATAACATTTAACAAAATGTAACAAAATTTTAATCATCACATTTTGTATAATAATCCCAATATCAATTTTACATCTTCATGACAGCATTGATTTTGTAAGCAAACTCTAAAACCAAAAATGGCACATATCCTTACTGAGGTAAAGGTCACTTCTTGAATGATTATCCACAGTTTGCTCTAATGTGTGAACAAAATGCTATTCAAATACGTGCTTAATGCTGTAGACAGTGTTTTATCTTACAAAAAGTGGTGCAGTGTTGCATGTGGACCAGCATGAAATGGAAGTAAACACAGTCGTGGACACCCACAAAAGTATCTTTGGTGTATGTTGTAAGTCTGCTGCAACTCCCCTGTCCCCACTTTCAACTATGAAAACTAAATTAAAAAAATCAGAGTCCATAAAGGGCAGAAGCATCAAAATAAAAGGGAAAAAAGAGAAACATCCTGTGTGTAAACCTGTGCATTATCCTAGAGCAGAAAATCCCTCTCCTCCTTGTTTTCCTCATGAATGATTCCCAGCTCACCATTTTTACAAAATAATGTATCCCACTCGAAGGAGAACTTGGGCTGCATAAGAGGATGGATATTTTGAGAGGTGTTTGCATCCTGCGAGAAGAGAAAACCCACAAGCTATAGGCAGTGGATCAGAGAGCAAAAGAGGGAACTGTGAAAATACTGAGAGAGAAAGTGAGAAAACAGCCAGCGAGGGATACGGAGTTCAGGAAAAATGGCCAGTGCGTGGGAATGTGTGACAGATCTGTATGTGTCACACTAAATAGGACATGTGAATGATGGTGGAAAAGGAAACTACAAGATTTAAGGGCAACATCAAAACTTTCCCCAGCAGCCTAGTGTAAAGCATATTGTGGTTTCCCACCAGTGTCAATGAAGATACTTTGAAACTGTAGCTCGCCAAGCAACAAGATAATCGTAATTTAAACAATTTAATCACAGTCAAGCTACCTTTTAGAAAAAGTTGTTAGCTACAATACTTTGTATTGTAGTAAAAAGTACCAGGTAAATATACTGATGCTATTTAATGTCACAAAACACCTGACTGAAATCGTCTGTAGTCCTGCCAAAATATCTACGACTTGTCTGCGTCACCATACGCTTTTGCCCGCCCTCAAAGAACAGTTGGGCAGTTTTGCTATGTTTAAAAAAAAAAAAACATTGTACTTCCAATATTGACTCCATAGTTACCATAGATATAACACTGTTTACAGCTGCTGAAGCCTAGAGACCTGAAACCCAATTATGGTAGGGAGTGTTACATTTCCAACACGCTCTAAGCAGCTGACAAATCAGAGCAGGCTGGGCTTTTCGAAAAGGCGGTCTTTTATAAAAATGACAGGAACAAAGCATTTAAGGCTGAAGGTGAAAAGAGATGCTGCAGCAAAGTGCAGTATGAGCAAAAATAATTTGTTTTTTGAACTTTAAATCAATGTATTCTAGCAGACCCCAAAGTAAAATTATGAACTTGCAAATGAGTATAATAAGTGGACTTTAAATGAATGAATGGATTGTTCCTTCATTCACAAGAACTATGCAGATGAATGGGTTCACTAAAACGAATCCAAATGCTATATGAGAAAATAGACTGTCTAGAGTGAATTTGATTATTGCTTCAGCTTGCTTTGCTGTAAAGCTGCGGGTGCAATAAAATGTGAAAAAGTGATTAAGTAGCATTTTGTAACAAAAATAATAGGCTGTTATGGGAAAAGCTACACTACTTTTAAAATGGATGAAAAACTGAAAAAAAAAATGTAATTAGGTTATTAGCTTCATCCCAACACTGATTTCCAGCAGTTTCCTCTGTCTGAGTACATCTCTATATAGCACTTCACAAAGCTGTTTTCACACCGAGTCCAGCAATGCCCTGTTCTCCAGCAGAGGTCAACAGCCACACCCACCTGTATCTTAGCATCACATCTCAGCCTCACTGCAGCCCAGCAACAGGCAACAACTCTGTCCTTCTCTAAAACCCAGCAGCCCTCAGGCTTTCTCTCTCTGTCCGTCTCTATTTTCTTACTCTTTACATCTCCCTCAGAGAGAAGCTAAATGTGTCAGGAGCAACCAGAATACAAATAAAGCTGAGACTGAGATATAGAAACAGGACAACACGGTAACAGACAGAAAATGCAGGAGGACAAGAGAAACCAGCAAGGGAAAGATTGAATGAGAAATGGGACTGATGTGCAGGTGGAAAAGAAGGATAATCGAAGAGAGATGGGGATGGGAGAGTGGAGGCCAGAGCTGATATCCTCCAGCGCAGTCAGCAAGCAAACAGACAGGACAGACATTAACACCTGGTAGGCTGCGGCTTTACTAAAGCCTCTTAGCAAAGCGTGTGTTTAGCTTCCAGAGTATTTCCAGTGCATCTGCATAACAGAGGGGCTCACCCCTAACGAAAAACTGCTGCAAACCCACCCTGCCAAGGTGAGGCAGGCCTGCAGCCAGGCTATGTCATTACAGCCTGCTAAGTGTTAGTTTGGTGGAGAAAGCGGGTAATTATCTCATTCCCACACTACTGCTGCCTGGAACAAAGAAAACACACATTGCGCTTTATATATTAGGGTGTGTTTACCCTTGCAGTTCTCTTGCGGTTTTCTTGGGTCTTTTGTTCTGGACCAAAAAAAGAAAATGTTATAATTAGGCCTGGTTCGTTCACACTTCACACTGTCATTTTTAACACCAAACCTAAAGATACAAAACAAAACCAAATCTGCCAAGAGTAAACACACCCTAAAGTGAAAAAGACCCACAGAATCACCCGCAGCCAATTTAGCTTCCATAGAATGATGTACAGTAGTAATGTATGAAACAGATTATTCAACATGAAATACAAATAAGGTGGGAAAACTCTTGAAACACTCATTTTGAGGATGTTTTTGACTAGGACGTTGAGGATTTAAGGTCAGCTAGTACTTAATATTAACTGGCATTCAATTTCTGGGTTTAGATTAGTAAGAGCTTTTGAAGGTTTGATTACTACTATTACCTTCAGTTGCCTAAAATATTGTCTAAATAGCTATTTGCGTTTTGTTTTTCATCACTTTGACCGGCTCTGTGACATGATACCAACCAGAAAATTACAGTATTATTAGATTTTAATGAAAGATTTAAAAGACTTTAATGACTACAAATGTTTTTTATCTTGAATAACAGGCATGAATGAATTGTTCAAAAGAAGACTTGAAGTATGTATTAAGAAAGTAAACGGGGTCCATTCTGATTACATGCTGGATTTAAGGTCTTCAAAAAACATCCTCACATCTTGATCAGAGGAAAAAATCAAGAAGGTCACAACAAATCAGTAGGAAGGAAGAAAATCTTGTTTCAACTATTAAAAAAAATCAGCTACTGAAAATGAATAAATGTCAAGAGAAAAAAAGGAAATTACTCTATTAAAAAAATTCTGTAATATAGTTTCCTTATCAACTCAATTTGTAAACTGCTTTCAAATAAGCTTCATGCAAATGTTTATCACTTTGCACAACAATAAGACCAGGAATGTATATAAAGATAATTTTGCCTTTTTAGCTTTTCACATAAAGAAATTAAAATACATACATACTGACACATCAGAGGAGCCAGAGGTAAAATATCTAGAGGGCCACAAGTTTTCTTCCACATTAAATGGAGGTAGGCTAAACCCTACCTGACACCTTCTGTAAGAAAAAAAAAAAATCTCTGACATCAGTATGCAAAACACAAGAAAACTTGTTTTCATCAAATTCAAAACAAACTTCCAAACTTAATCTAAATGCCTGATGAAGAGATTAGCTCTGATAAACCATGTACTATGAGATAATTCCACCACTGAATAATGAAAGTTCCACTCGCCAACACAAACTTTCACATTACGCACACACACACAAGGGCACATTATTCATACTGTGACAAATAGCTCTGTGTCTTTCTTCACAACTCTTTGGTCTGTTTTCCCCCCACCATTTTTAAAGAAAAGAGAAAGGCATCAAAGGACAGCAAGCGGTCGACTCCAGCACGGAGGAGCTCAGACTGGCGGCCACAGATACAGCTAAGGTTAATAGATTGCGGATTTACCAAAATGAAAAGAATATCATATTTACGGGCTACAGCTGTTTGCCCAGCGCTCAACAAAGGTCTAAATGGTCGCGTCGTCACTGTGCTGACAGCCTTCAAAACGCAGTGTGTGTGCGAGAGGTAGGGGGTGATGTGGCAGACACATCTGTGACTGGGTGACCGTGCAGAGCGGGGCACATAAATAGCCCGTATTAAAGACTCCAGAGGGAGAGGCGGCGGCTCTCCCAGTCTTCAGCAGAAAACTAAAAATGATCATTACAATCATTAAAGTGAACTGACAGGCGGCCACAGAGAGAGGCAGACACTGAATTCCATCCAGCATCTCTGGGATTAGACTGGCGCAGAGTCCTTGTCAGTAATTCTTCAAGACAAATAGCATGGCTCCCCAGACACCACCCCCTGCAAGTCGGCAGGCAGGCAGCACTAATTAGCAGGGGAGGTGTGAAGGAGAAATCATTACTTTATCCACACAGAGCTCACCCCGCAGTCCCTCGTTCAACGCGGCAGCGGGGGAACGAACGGGCGAGCATGAGGAGAAAGTGAGAGCAAGAAGTCAAAATGGAGGGTAAACGGCACTAGAAGATGCTCGGCAGAAGGGTGGGTGCGGCTTAGTGCCTAGTAATTGCAGATTGATGGCGGAAGCCTGCAGACACTTTTTTTGCATACCTGAGTCCTCTCTCTCTCTCTCTCTCTCTCTCTCTCTCTCTCTCTCTCTCTCTCTCCCCCAGAGCTCGGCTTTGTCCCCAGCAGTATGATTCATGAGACTGTTGCTTTTCTCCTGACCCTGGCAGCCCTGCAGCACAAACCATCAGGTACAACTCAAAACAGTTGCACCCTTCAAGATTAATGAGCGAACCCAGTACAGGGCGGAGATGTGGTGCTCTTGCTCTCTCTCCTCCGCTATCACATACAAACACACTCCCTCCCTCTCTCTTCAAAGCCGCTTTCATCTTTAAGTGAGAGAGGCCAACCATGCAACCCACACAAGCTCATCAGGGTCATAGCTTTATGCAGTGAGACACTGATCAACAAGAAAGAGACAAAAAAGAGGAGGTGGAGGAGAGCGGGAAAAAAAACGTGTTGGTGTTGATTTACCTAAACGCTTGCCATTCATGTCTGGACACAAATCCCTGCAGGCATACATGGAGAGCCTACATGCTAACCAAACAGGATTTAGCCTCGATGCTCTCGCTGAGTGGAGACGATCTCCAGGCTCTGTGCTCCTCAACTGCCACAGCTCTCAGAGCGTGCTAAATATTTCAGTGAAGCTCAGATTGCGTGCAGGGTTTTAAATGTGTGATCTTTATTTCATGCGGACAGAATGCCTTAAAACCCCTACAAGCAGCCCTGTTGCATCCCCACCATTTCTGTACTGCACTTTGGCTAAGCGGCACTTAAGAACACAACAAATTGGAGCTGCGTGCCCCTGCAGCTGTGCCATCCACCTTTACTTTTCTTGAAAGCTACATACGATGACAACAAAACAAAGACTGCAGAATGAAGAGGTTAACCCCCAGACACATGACACAAACAAGACACGACTCGTTTAGACTTTTTGTTGCACACTAAGGAATTCATCTAATAAAAATGTATATTAAAAAAAAGTCAACATATAAATAGGAATATACATATATGCTAACTTTTTTTTTTTTTTACATGATATTTTGCAATCTGGATGGAAATTCTGCTGTAGTCTAGTAAGTGAGATAAGAGTGTTTATTTCAACTCTATGGCATTTTCATCCTTAGAAATGTTGTCAAAAACTCTCCATTTTTACTTCCACTTTTTTCTATTTTTAATATTTTGACTGCATCATTTATAGGCAGTCATTTTGCTTTTTTTCATAAACAAACATATGAATATTCTGGTATTTAGCACTCCAAACAGCCCTAACAAACACAGTCACAAACTATGCAAATCAAACATTTTTTTATATATTCACCCATTGAACAATCTATCAACCTGCCATCCCTCCACTGCCCCTCAAAACACATAACAAAACCTGATAGCGGCATGGACCACACGCAGAACTCCACCATGCTGGCCTGAGTTTCGCAGCTGTGTGCACAGGAGAGAGCACAGTGTGTTATCTGTCCAAAAAGAGGCCTTTCAGCATGTATTCATAAAGGTTCTGTAATGGCATCCTCCGGGAGAACTATTCTCTCCATAGAGTCAGAGAATGAAAGAGAGGAAAGAAGAGAGAGAAGAGGGAGCGATGACTTCATCATGAGCAGAATAGAAATGATGCCCCATTGGGGTCTATTAGGGAGTCTTTACATACAATAGAGGACAGTGGGACTGTGAGGTAGGAGATGCAGTAAAGCCCAGGCTTAGTGTTACTAGGGGATCAGTAATGAGAAGCATCCCGCATGCAAGTCTGATATCTGGATCTCGCATTTCTTAAAGTAATGAGCACTAAAAAATAAATAAATATATAAAAAACAATAAAAATTAGGTTTAGCCTAACTTGGCACAATACACTCAAAAGAAAGATTAAAATGATGCAAAACATCCCTAAATGGTGCAATGTAAATTCTGTGTAACTCAACAGTGAGTACTTAAGGAGGGGGTCCTCTACAATTACAAAAGCTAGCTACTGAAAATAAATGAATGCATGTCAGACAAGAAGAAAGTAAGTTTGAGAAAAAAAAGGAAAGTGTTTTTAAAAAAATATTTTCAGGCTGATTTCATTTCTGCATACAGTTTCCATGATGACTCTTTGCCTAATTGTGTAAACCGCTCTGGCACAATTTCATGCAAATGTTTTCTATTTCTTCCATTTGAACAACAACATCTCTGTGCATATTGCAGATGTCCATGTGTATCACTGTTGCTTTTTATTCAGCACCATCCATCTAGTGTAGGGATCAGGGTTGTGGCAAGGGAGACCAAAAAAAAAAGGATAAGAAAATAATCAACAACACGGAAATAAAACAAAAAGTTAAAATAGATATTAAATAATATATTTTTAAAACATTATTTAATACAATTGTTTGAAATAACAAATCATTTTTTGACACAAGCAGATAAAGTTTCAAAGATCCAATGACTGATAAGTGAACATAATGGGGTTAGAAGCAAAGCAGGTCAAAAGTCATGTCAGAGTGACTACATTTCTGTGATTCACTGATTACCCAAGATAATTTAGTCTGCAAATTAACCTGTATGTGCTTTGCACAGAATAATTGTAGTTATTATGTTTCAAGCAAAGTATATATTGATGAGACTTTGATATGACAAAAGAAGAGACTCCATCAAACACCACTGATAGGGTTTAACAGACTCAAAATCTTCATTAAACATTCACACCTTTCTCCAGCTCCAGATTCAGTCATCGTCGTCTGTGAGGTGAAGGAGAGCTGTTCTCTCCATGCTGCTCATTAAAACTAGATTGAAATGGTGCCATTTTCACTTATTGGCTTAATTGTCTGCTTA
>JAFVLL020022003.1:0-10208 GCA_021397915.2 Tor tambroides
CATTTGTTATGTTATCTATGTTCTATTGTGAATAAAATATTGGCTCATGTGATCTGAAATTCTTTTAGTTTTCATTTTATTCAAATTTAAAAAACATCCCAACATTTCTGGAATTTGGGTTGTACTTTTAAAAATTGAGATCATACATTTGATCATTCTTGCAATCTTTGAATCGTTTACGTTTAACAAATGTTTTTTTCTGATCTGTTCTTTAATATAAATGCTGAGGTGCACATCAGGATTTTAAAAAATAAATAAATAAAAATAGCCTACATATGTGCACACCATCCATACACACTGGGTTGTTAAGTTTACACAATTTAGATGTAATTATCATCTAGGAGTTATAAAATATTACTTTTATGTAACTGGCAGTTGAAATATTCTGATTTACACTGTAAAAAGTAATTGAAGTAATTTAAAATAAATTATATTTATCTAAATTAATGATGCTGGTTGCGATATCAAGTGAAACAATCAAAAAAATTAGATTTTTATCATAATGGTGCATACATTTTTATAATTCTTGTTAATTTATTACACATACAGTTTTGTTTTCATGTTTCTTATTTTAACTGAAAAATCTACTTAAGTGAAGTGACTAAAAGGTGATTAAAATAAAAAAAACGATTAACTAAACAACATTAAAGATTTATGTTTCCAGTCATAAGACATATTATTTCCCCTTTAATTTAAAACCTTGAGATTGACAAAACATATCAAGTTTATCAGTCAGCTAGCTAAAAAAAAAATATCATACAGTGTTTCACTAATGTAAAAACACTGAACACAGATTCAAACCATGTGCGTGAGCTGCTCCATCACACACTCCACCAACTCTGACTTGTTCTCCAACAGTTCTGGAGAAAACTTCTCATTCAGCCAAGCCTGAAACACAGGAGACTGACTGACACACATTCTACCACAGACTGGACCTAATGAATGCATTTACTTTTCAAATGTATTATTCCCATAATGTGCAGCACTTTTTAGCAAAGGTCTGAGCATAAAAACATCAATTTGACTGAACTTCTGTTTCTCATTCAGGGATATGCCAGCACCAAATTTTCATGGTGCAATTAATTGCTAATGCTTTTATCACGGTATACGGTATTATCACGATATTGAAATTTAGTCGCAAAAAAGTGGTCATAATACAGTATAACAGGTTTAATAAGGTTTTCTTATAACAAAAATAACTGAACATTTAAATACAATAAAACAAAAAATTACATTTTAACATATTCAAATAGAAAACGCAATATTACTGTATTTCTGATCAGCACTGGTGAGCAGAGACTTCATTAAAAACGTCACAATGTTTACAAACTTTTGTACTATATGTGGAGACCAAAAATGTTAAGTATAACGAGCTTCTGTGTGTTTTGTCATAGTGTGCTAACTTTACTATTCCTATAAATAGTAATATGTACAGATGTGTCTAAACTTTTGACTGGTACTGTACACTTAGCCTTTATTCATAATATGGAAGTTACTTTCATCTTACTTCAAACTAGTGACCCTGAGCTTTTGCAAACACATTTCCCTGTCAGTATGCAGTGTTATGGTGGTTTTGAGCACACGTTAGGTGTCTGACCTCCTCCAGTTTGGCGATGAGCTCCGCCGGGGTCATCATCACGTCCTCCTGGCTCTGCTCTCCTCTCTTCCGCTCAGATCACTGGCGTCTGACATTCTGACACAAACAAACAAAAGCGCTGGAGTCCGCGGAGACACTTTAACAAGGTAACTGTACAGTCAGGGAATCAGGTCGACTACTACAACACTCCTTCAAATCAAACTGGAGCGCAAACTTAACAAGAAAC
Source organism: Tor tambroides (assembly GCA_021397915.2). NCBI lineage: Eukaryota > Metazoa > Chordata > Actinopteri > Cypriniformes > Cyprinidae > Tor > Tor tambroides. The sequence goes on from JAFVLL020022003.1 coordinate 1,824, forward strand.
GGGAAATGAAATCCCAAACTCAACGCTGTTTACATTCTTCTCGCACTTTCACCACGGAACCCTAAGATGAGGAATCTCGCGCCAAAATACAATAACGTGACACCGTCATGACGTCAGAGTGTCCTCAAGCCGGTTAAAGTCGCGCGAGTCTGCGCAATGCGCTACAAAATCGTCTTCTTCATAAGCATTTTGGCGGTTGGCAAACCAACTGATAGGTGCTTTATCAGTGGAAGTGTGGAACAAGCGCTTGGCGGGAAAAAAAAATTCAAATAAAATTTGTAACCTTTATATTCGCTCTTTCAGAAATGTAACTAACTGTGCATATATTTTCCTCAATACTGCTCCAAGTATATTTTACAAGTTTAATTTATATTTCTCACATACTTCTAATAATTTTCTTTCATTTTCATATGCATGACAGTCCATTATATACATACATGCTGTACAGATTCAGGTTGATTACAGTGTGAACATAATCCATTTGTGTCTTTACCTATTAACTTAAGTGTCTTATAGAGTCCTGTATGTCTTATTCTGATTCGAGTTGTGAGCACTTCCTCCCTTTGATTTTTACCCGTCTCTCTTCCCACTCCAACAGCGCTTTGGATATTATAAAGATGCCTTCCTGTGTCATTAATATTCCAATATTCCTGCCATATATTTTGTGTATGAACTTTTATTATGGCTTTATACGCTTCAAAATAAAGATGTAGTGTTTTAATAAAGATAAGAAGAGACGCTTTATTTCTAGTGATATACTGTATATATTATATAGTTAACATTAATATATTAATATATAATTTAATTCTTAAACGAAAGCATTTAGAAAATTCAGATTTTGTGAAATCAGGTAAACGTGAGTACGTAAGAGGCTGTTTGAATAAGATTTTCAGTATTTGTGAATTTACAAATTACGTTATTATTTTCTTCTTTTCATTGCCCTCTTCTGTTTCTCTACTTTCTTTATTACAGTATACTTACTGATGTTTATTGCCTGACATTTTTCTCCAGTGCCACATTCTGCACCAGTTATCTGTAAATGTGGACACTGTAATTTATGTGTACACTGTGCATTGAGTACATCGTGTGTAATTTGTATATTATGTGTAAATGTAAGCATTATGAAAGCATCTAAGTGTGTTGTATTTTGTACATTGTTTTATACTGTCTCCACATGTTTGTAACCCAAGATTTGATTTTTGCTGATTGCTTGTTGTTTTCTAAATAATAATAAAAAAACCTGTGTAATAAAATAACAAATAAAACAACAATAACATAATAATAATAATAATAATAATAATAATACTTTTGATGAATGAACATATTTTACATTTCTGACAAAATAAAAGTCTCTTTTTAGCGTTTCAGTCGTCCAGACCGCTAGATGTCAGCATTGCGCTTTTCCTGAAGCGCATAGCAGCTGTGGCGCATGCGCGGTTTTCCGGCAACAATGGCGGGCAGGCTTCTCTTGAGATCAGCGACCAGTGCTGCTGCCGCTCTTTACAGCCGTCGGCCTCTGCCAGCAGGCGCTCTAGTTAGGGGACTGGCATCTGGAGGTACTGGTCGCTCAATGGCTTTATTTTGAGTGCGTGTTTGGACGGTTTGCCCTGGAAAATACAGCTTAGATCGATAGTAATTTCGCCTGTTGGAGTATCAACAGCCTCACTCACCCACCGCCTCAAATATACATTCGACTATAACGTTATATATATATATATATATATATATATAAACATATACACGGGCTTGAATGCAACTATTGCATCATTTTTATTGCAATACTTCATCGTTATTTCCTCCTTGAAGAGTTGTCAGTGAATTCGTACTTAAGTCTAATCCTCTTACTCGCTGTCATCCTATTTAGTCACAGTTGCACTTGCAGGAAATAGAAAAAATTTGTTAATTGCGTACTAACAATAATGGCAGGGAAAAATAGATTTGCGTTTCATGCCAAATGTATCTCAGTTTCTGCTACATAAGCCCAAAATAGTTTAGTTAATCATAATTGTTTTTAATTGGAATGAGATCAAAGAAAAATAGAAATCATGAGATAAAAGGTCGAAATTATGAAATAAGCTCACATTTTGATTCATAATTATTACAAAAGGCATAATTATGAGAGAACTCAAAATTATGACCGAAAAGTTGACTCTTTCATTATATTTATGATGTTTTATGTCATAACTATACAATAGACCAAAACAATATAATCCTTTTGTCGTTGAAATAAAAAGGCATAATTATGAAACTCGAAGATTATAAACAAACAGTTGATCTTTTTTATTGTTTGTTTTATGTCATAACTATGGCTGTCTTATAAGTTTGTCATAATTTTAACTTATGTCATACTCATAATTATATCATAGTTTCAACTTGTGTCATAATTAAAAGCATGATTATTTTTCCTCATGAGGCTGAAATGGGCTTCCAGTAGTACCTTTAAGTAGGTCAATCCAAATGATTTGCAAAAAAATTGTGGAGAACAATAAAAATAAAATGTTTGTGGAGCATCAATACACCTTGCAGTCATGGTCTGTAATATTATTGATTTGTGTGTTTGTGTTCAGGCATTCCCACAGATGATGAGCAGGCCACTGGTCTGGAGAAGATTGTGTTGGAGGCGTCCAAGAAAGGAACTGTGAGTGTCTTGTAATGTGTTCTGTTGTTCTGTTGTGGCTTCTTGTGAAATAAAGAGTGCTGTGTGAGTTCAGAACAATCAATGCTGTCTTCTCCACTAGGATCCATATAACATCTTAAAACCAAAGGAGTATGCAGGCTCCAAACAAGACCCTCATATCGTCCCCTCCATAACCAACAAGAGAATTGTTGGCTGTGTTTGTAAGTGATCGTATAATTTAACTATCATTTCAGATTTCAGCATTCATGTGTTCATCCTTGTATCTCATTAATAAATATGGACACATTAAAAATTTAGGGATAATTACTTACTTTACTCAACTATGGCAGTGCTGACTTAAAGGCTGCCTAGTCTCCTCCTTTAGTCTAGTACGTGTTCATCATCAGTTATGAGCCATCATAACAACCTAATGATCTTTGGTCAAACCTGTTAACCTACGTGTCTGTGTTTTTTGAAGGTGAAGAGGACAACACTGCAGTGGTTTGGTTTTGGTTGCATCAGGGTGAGGCCCAGCGCTGCCCATCCTGTGGTGCTCACTACAAACTTGTTCCACACGAGTTACCCCACTGAAAATATACACCTCACCGCACAGGCGGCCTAAACACTCTAATACTGACTCAATCTCCATAGATAGTTGGACTTCTGCACAATCTCCTTCGCTAATCTGAAAAATAGAATTGCACTTTATGGGAGCCTAGTTATGTTCTTTCTCATTGGTTGCTTCACATAAGCAGATAAAACAATTTAACATCAAGAAAATAGGCTTTCTGCAAATTTGCAACGTTTTCCTAATTGTGAATATTGGTTTCATTATTTTTGGAGGAATAGTTTACATGCCCTGTTGTTTGCTGTGCAGTATCAGCTGCTTACACATTCCAAACATTCCTTAGAAATGCATTCCTTGCCCTGTTACATAAATGAGCTGTTACTTAACATGTAAACGCATTACAGAAGTTTGCACATTCTTGCAAAAGAGATAATGTCTACAGACTTTGTCTTTGATTTTTCAATGTTTAGACAAAGATAGTACATTCCCAATTCTGTGGGACTCAGAATACGCTCTATTTACTTTAAAATGCTTGAGATTGAATGCTCTCCTTGTTGAACTGTCCTTTAAAATAAATGTAGTGTTTCAACACGTATGATGTGTTATCTCATTGCTAGAATCATTGCAGTTGATTCACAGGAAATGTCTTGAAGACCTGACATGATCTTGACAAATTTATTTTATACAAAAATATTTTACATTCAGTTTGCAATGTACAACTATACATTACAGACATTTTTCACATTATTGGTGCATTGTCAAACGCATTGATCTTGTCAAGGGCATTGAGATTGTAATATAAATGTTAAAAAAAAAGAAAAAAAAAATGCTTAAAAACAATTTCTAGGAAGTACCCTTATGTGAATATTCCTTTTTGAGCCAGACTAGCCCTTTATCAAAGTATGCAAGAAACTTGATTATTTACGCTGGACCCTGAATTGTACCACAACATATTTTGTATTCATTAGAAGAATGGCATTAAAAAGATTAGCCTATTTATGCTTATTCCACATCATCTAGGAGGCTATTCTCTTTTGCAGATACAGGTACGCTGATGAACAACATGTAGCATTTACATTTTAACAGCATTTGGCAGACAGTTTTATCCAAAGTGATTTACAACAGTGCATTCACTGCTACATTTTATCAGTATTGTGTATACAATGGGAACTGATTTCAAAATCTTGCAGTTGCAAGTGCCGTGCTCTACCAGTTGAGCTACAGGACCTTGTATTTAACAGTCTTACAGTGAGCAAAAGCAACATGAAACACTTTGCAACCCAATTTACTTGATGTAAAATGATCCTGAAACTTGATCATGAAAACTGACTTGATCCTTCAGTATCAGAGTTTGTAATAACTTGTGAAGGAGTCTGTATTAAGAAAGTAAACCGCATCAATTTTGGTTTCATGTTGATCTTTTCAGGATGGAGTGGGCCACCTTGCAGAAAATTCCTGTAATGGTAGCGGTGATAGTTGGCAAGTTCTTTGCTCCTGGGGTAACATCCGAGAGGCTTGCAAACTCCAGTGCTAGTAGCCTTGGACGTGGGCAGAGCGGACAAACGAGAAGTTGTCTTACTTTCGTTTTCTTTGGAAGGAGACTTCTGGGTCGTCACGGCTATACAGTCCTCAGAGGAGACAGAGCAAGGAGAGGGGCTACGGGACAATGAGCCAGACGGAGAGGAGATGGGAAGGGGCGAGCCATCGGAAGAGTGGCGAGTGCGAGTAGAAGAAGGGCACGCAGGAGACTGGGAAGTTTGGGATAGCTGAATAACAGAGGGTCTCTCCAGTTCTGCACCATCTTCCAAGGTTCCAGAGGCGTGGATGGTCAGGCTAGCCTGAGCCAGACGCTTCTTCTTCTCCAAGGGAGAGATCACCTCAGTCGGGGTGGGAGTATGAAGGAGAGAGATCTCTCTGGAGCAGGTGCCAGGGTGGGGACCGTGGACAGAAACTGCAGATGACTGATCAGAGTCTAGGTGATCGGAGGATGCCAGCCATGGGCTGTGATGGGAACACATGCCTCTCTCACATTGATGATCTGATCCCAGTTTCTGCTGAGAACAAAAGGGACATGCTTCAGGACAAGGAGCAGACAGATACACATCTCCACACATAGATATATACTATGCAACATATTGTTTTGCTGGCAATATAAAAGCAACATTGTGAATATCGTGAAAGTTCTAATTTGCCTTTTATTTGGCCATTAAATTTCCTAAAGAATGTCTGATTGACTAGCTGATTGACTGTGACCAGTCCTTCTCTCAAGACTTGAGAAGTGTCAAACTAATCTCCTGGAGAACTACAGTCCTGCAGAGTTTAACGCCAGCTGTTGGTCCTGAGCTGGTTATGAGCTGGTCCTGAGCAGGAGCTAGTTGCTAAGAACCAGCACATGACCAACTAAGGACCAGTTTAAACCAGCTCAAACCAGCTGCCATGTTTCAAAACATACCTAACCAGCATATGCTGGTTTTTTCAACAGGGCTGGTTTAGGTGTATTTAATATAAGCTGGAGCTAAACTCTACTGTAGTCCTCCAGGAATTGTTTGACATCCCTGATTTAGGCAGTAGCATAAACAGCACTAAATTCTTTTCTATGAATGGGTTCAAACAGCCAACCGTCCAGGGCATAGGTCTTCAACCCTGCTCCTGGGGACCCACTGACATGCAGATTTCAGCTCCAACCCTAATCAAACACACCTGAACCAGCTAATCAAGGTCTTCAGGATCACTTGAAAAGTCACAGGCCATGTGTGCTGAAGCAGACTGGAAATAAACTTTGCAGGACAGCGGGTCCCCAGGAGCAGGGTTGAAGACCTATGGTCCAGGGTGTTTCCCTGTCCATGGCCTGAGACACTGAGATTGGCTCCAGCGTGCCTTTGACCATACATAGGACAACTGGTTTGAAGAATTAATGGATGGTTCAAATGATCCATTTCAATGAATCAATTCAACAATCTGTTTCCTCATTACTTGAAAAAGTTCTCATAGCACAGTCCCAACCCTAACTGTACACTTGACAAAGAGTTTCTTTGATACAAGTGCATTTTCTTCCTGCTCACCTCGCACTCTTCTCTCTCCATCTTCCTCTTCTTCTTGCTCTCTGGCTTACTTCCCCTGTTCTCAGGGCTCCTTTTGTACTGCTTTCGAGGTTTGGAGGGTGGTAGCGGTTTGTCCTCCTCCCCTCTCATCTGCCGCTCAAAGGGCAACACCAACCTGAACAAAGAAAGAGTTTTACAGTTGGAGCCATTGTTTAGTGGTCAATGCACATTCTCTGAAACTTCAACTGAGCAGTTGTGTTCATTTGGGCAATGTGAGTGAGTCAACTTAAGATTTTTGACTTGAAAAATTGCCTGGTTCATTACAGTTTACAAGTGAGTTTACCTTTCGTAGTGTCTGCGTGTACAGGTGGCTGCACTAGTACTGCCTGGACTACCACCCAGCTCGTCGTACACATTCTTCCATAGCCTCCGTGCTGTTACCTGTAAGCAAACACAACATTGTTACACACCCTTAGAAGAAAAGAAAACTGAATTTAACTACCTACTGTACTGTAATGACTTCTCTGACAGTGATTCAATTACAAACCCAGATGCTAATGACTAATTCAGGAGTTTGCACTTGCATATAATCAGACTGAGCAAATAGTATGCATATTTGGCATGCTGTCTGAAGAGAGGGCTCCGAGCTTGGCATTTAGCCCAAACACAGAGAACTCCTCCATATCCCAAGCTGGGATAAGAATAGTTTGGAGTTGGGGTGGAGGAGGGATGCCAGAAAACTTGTGGGACAGAGGTAAGTTGGCTGTATATATATATTTATTATTGTGCTAATTGTTGTGCTCCACCTGTGCTAAATTGGTTGATTGAACGTGCGCCTCCCAAACTTTGTTAATAAAACATCATTAAAAATCATTTGGTGTTCTGTCGGTGCCGATAGCCTCGTGGGCAGCGCGCCGACATACAGTGCCGTTGCCCTATGGGCGTCCAGAGTTTGAATCCCAACTCAAGGACCTTTCCTAGTCCTGCTCCCCTCTCTCTCTTACCTACTACACTTCCTATCAGTCAAAAATGCTGAAAATAAATAAAAACAAAAAAATGTTTGTGTTCTAAGAGTGTGGTTACATTTACCTTTATACAAAAAAATTCTGCAGGCAAAATCCAGTCTTTTCAGTGCGAATTTCACACAAGGGATGTGTTCCCTATATGGACTTCGCATCGAATTCAAGCTTGTTTTACTCTGAACACGTGAATTTGGCGTGTTGATCAGTGCAATGCTGTTTAATTGGGAAGTGACCTCTGAGTACTTCATGAATCATTATTGACAATGGATAATGAACCTTCTTTGCCTATAAAGTTTCGCTAATGTGAAAGCACCTTAAGACTAAATGTGTTTAATGTGCAATTCTAAATTAGCATCTGTGCTTGCATTTTGTTTTCTCAGACTGACAGTGTGTGTATTGCATGCACTGCAGTATCAGTCTGATCAGCCCATGTCATAGTGCAACTTCATGATTAGTCACTGCTTAGTTTCAGAGGTTGCTTCATATGTGTGTAAGTACATAGCCCAAATTTATTTTCACAGGCTGATAAAAGTTTCAGATTTACAATGCTAATACCACCCTTACTGCCTGACACATTGCTAAATCAATTAATGACCAAGGTACTTTTTATTTACAGGTATCATTCCTCTGAAGTTTGTTTGGTGACAGCAAACACATTCAGTTCAGTTTTGTTACTGGAAAAAAAATTCAACTGATGCAATAATGGCATTTTTTAGCATGACTCTTTGTAGAGTACAAGGTCAGACTTTCCACTCCCAGACCCAATTCACACACTTACAAAAGACCCCCTTTGACCAAGACTAAAATTATAGACAGACAGACAGACATTGTTTTGTGAAACATCGGTTTTACTGACCACACGCACACTCATTAAAAATACAAACACTTTAGCACCTTTAGAGTGAGTGGAAACTTAAGTGTGAGAGAACAAAGCATCGAAGCAGCAGGTTTGGGCAGAAAGAGCTAGGTGGAAGATGGACCCCCGTTCTCATTGTGGTCATAACGGTCACTGTTGTATGTATGGTGTGGCCTAAAGCCATCATAGTTTCCACTGTGCAAGAGCAAGTGGCAAATGCATGACCTGCTTCTCAACTTCCTCATTAGGTGCAGAAGCCTCGGGCAGTTGGCATACTTGCA
>JAFVLL020022005.1:0-5000 GCA_021397915.2 Tor tambroides
TTTTTTTTTTTTTTTTTTTTTTTTCACAGCCTGTATTTTGAATTACACATTGAATTGTGTTGCATTTTAGGGTTAAAGGAAATGTCTGTAAACTCAATGGATAATGTCCTGGCAGAAAATTACTTTTGTGTTTTTCTCCAGATTTTCTCCTTACAGTGCATTGATAGAGCCAGACGTCGACTAGTCAGACCGCTCAAATAAACAACGTAATGTTTTGAAAGTTTGTCAGTGTTTACACTCTTTGGGGAAATCAGTGTATGAATGGCTTACTCATAGTTGTCTCTGCACATTACACAGAGAGAGGAGAGAGTATTTTAAGACTGAAAATATTACACACTTCACCTTTAAGGTGCAAATCCGCCTAAACCTTTTGATCCCTTATTGTTAAAGTGCATTACTGCTTCACTGCATGCACACATACCCAAACAAAACATTTATAAGCAGGTCCCCAGATGCCAAAAAGTGAGTATTAAAAAGGATTTTTGAAATTTAATCCCTAGTGTCTTGAATAATCTACCAGGTATTTTTCAACCTCTGGCCGTGCAGACATTTTCCATATGCGTTTTTGTAATTGCATGATTAACTTTCCTTTGCCCTGCTTGAATTTGAGTGTTTTTCCTGCTGTTGTTCTCAGAGCACAACTTTAAAATATGCAGATTAACTACCTGTCAGATGTCAGGTGGTATTACAGAAATGATATATATTTGCAGCACAGGGCCACATTTACAGTACTGTACTATAAATCTTAAAAGTTGCAATTCCAGTGCATTATGTGCATGGTATGAATGAAGAGCCACTGACTGGAACTTGAACCCAAGCCATATATAAAACAGAAATACTGCAAAGCGCTGGGAGCTCTTGCACGAGGAGTGGAGCTCTTTAAGATTTGCTGCAATTGATTTGCTGTGATATTCTCTGTCCTCTCTGTTAGCTATCAGAGTAAGAAAAACACCCCCATGCTCTGTCTGTAACCTTTTCAGCCAAACTGGCAAAAGTGATTCAAGCTAGGAAATTGGTTCAAAGGAAGGTGGAATTGGATTTCCAAACTACAGCACCCTGGATGGATACTGCCGCCTTAAACATGCTCGTTGGGCTAAACAGATTTCTGAGACACTCGGGCAAGACCTCTAGCAGGAGAAGAAAGCCAGTTCAGCTCAGACACTGAGCATTTCAACAATAAGCTATCTGCTATCAGCACAGCTAAACCGAAATATTACAGTTACCGTTAACCAACAAGACTTTCTTGGTCAATAAGCTTTTCAAGAGATACAGTGCTGGTTGACCAGCCTCAGTATTTCTTGTGAACAGCATTGCTGGGCTAGTCCCAGGCCTCAATAATAAGGTCGGCCCGTTGGCCTGAGACCAGCGTGAGAGAGTTTAGGACCATTTGACGGAACAGTGATTTTCTCTTGTTGGGCCGGTGCTTCATTGTTAGTAAATCTTACATTTACTGATCTTGCTACTATGGTTCAAAACTTTGGGGTCAGTAAGGTGATTTTGTTTGTTTTTTTACATTTAACCAGCAAGGACACAGTAGCAGTAAAGGCATTTATAATGTCATAATAGACTTCTGTTTCTGTTTCTATCATGACAACTCTCAGAAGATTTTAGCATGGTAATGTATATGACAAGGATAATGTATTTGGTCTTGGCGGAATAAATTTGCTACGCTACTGCTGTTGGTTATTGCTGTTGTTGTAGAATATTGCTGCTGCAAGCAAGCAAGTACAGGAACTTGCTACTGCCAATACATACGCCGATATGCTGCTGTGAGTATTTAAGACATACTGCTGCTGCACAAATAGCATATATAATAACCATAGCAATCTATACAGGTGGAGCTGGGGAGGTGGAGGGTTTCAGAGTAACTCTGAACGAGTGCTGCAAAATTCTCTAGTGAATGCTAAACAGCCATTTAAATCTAAAGCAGAAAGCTCATTGTCTGTGTATGCAACATGAACAAATCAGCTTGTGCCAAGTAGTTTAACGCTGTGAATATCATTAGTTTGCGTCATGGTGCATCAGCCTGCACCATCTATAGTTTCATGGCAGAACTTGGCATTTCTATATATCAAACAGTCCTGAAAAATAAAAAAAAGAATCATGCGTCCACAAAAGTATTCAAATATTTCAAAACTGATAAAAATAGTAGCAAATCAGTATATTCGAATGATTTCTGAATGATCATGTGACACTGAAGACTGGAGTAATGATGCTGAAAATTCAGCTTTGATCACAGAAAAAAAAAAACATTTTAAAATATATTCAAATAGAAAACTGCTATTTTAAATGGTCATAATATTTCACAATATTTCTGCTTTACTGTATTTTTTGATCCATTAACTGAGCAGAATAGACTTCCTTCAAAAACAACTACAACAATCTTACCAATCTTAAACTTGTGAATGATAATGCACCTGTATTTCATGCCTTGCATTTGGTTTTAATTTAGTTGTACAAATGGAAAAATGATCTAGTTTGTCAGGATGAAAATACAAGAATGAATTTTGATAGCCTTGGATGCAACAGTATGAATGGGACAAAAATTAATAAACAATTGAGACGTGCCATGTATGCCATCAGTTTCCAGCAAAACTGTGTATGGATTTATAAGTATGTACAGTATGTGAAAACTACATTCCTCTAAACTATAAAGTTTTGTTGTGATTATAGTGAAAAAATGTACAAAACTGAACTAACTTAAAAAATATATGTTGTTAAATTATTGTCGAGCCTTATGGACCTCAGCTAGACCAGCAAAAAAAAAGTAATAATAGTCCAATGCCCTTAATGATTTAAACCGTCAGGATTCCCTATATATTTTAAATCATGCACCATCCATTGTGAGAAGCTGCACTAAGTGAAATCTAGCTTGTTCAGCAGTCATAGTGTTCAGGTAACTTTCTTTGTTTGGGAATCTGGATTCCATTCATTTGTAGGCCTAACAATTAATCTTTAGCCAATCCATTAGTTTTTAACAGGGAATGAGCATTTCCTGTCCACTGGGCAGTCTTGAGGTATGCTCAGCACATTGTTGGGTACTCCATGTTTTAGTTTGCTTGCTTGCCTGCTATGATCTGATGGGACTCTGGTCTGCCCTGTTCTGGTGTCTTCTGTACTGCAAAAATACATTCATTAGCTCAGCATACCAATATTATTTTATACTAATTAACTAGTTAATTCATGTCTCGAGGGGCTGTTTAGTTAGCCCATTCAGTCACCAGACTGTGATTTCTACCCCTGGGACACACTTTACTTCAGGATCCTCCTTACCATGTGACGATCCCCATTCCAGCTCACTTCTAGACGGCTTGACCTGTCTTCAACTCTTCACCCATCTCCTCAAGCTCTCTGTCCGTGCTTTACCTCTCAACTCCTGCACACACCTCCAGCTGTGCTACATCAGCTTGGTCTGTTTGGGACTGCTGCTCCTCCAAGACCTTAATGACTCGAAGGTTAATGACATGTCCATCTTTCTGCCAGAGCAGAGGCTCCTTTCCTTCAGCAGCTTCTGCTTGTGGATTCTTACTTTCAGGATTTTTTTTTTTTTTTTTAACCAAGGATTGTCTCATATCCCAAAACAGTTTTTCCATATATGTTGCCCTTGGCCTGCCCTTAAAGGTTTAAGCCCAAAGCTTTCGGGAAAACATTGATACCATTGTTAAAAGGATTGAATTGAAGTGGAATAAAAGACCTTTGTTAGTGCAACAAAATTTTCTGGGCTTTCTGGAAAATTTTAGTTTATATATATATATATATATATATATATATATATATATATTAGTGGTGTCAAAATTAGCGCGTTAACGCATGCGATTATTTTTTTCAGTTTAACGCCTTAAAATTTAACGCTATTAACGCAGGGGCGGGGCTAGGTTTGGCCATCCCACTCACCACTGCTGTTTCTGTCATTTTTTCTCTTGACAAGAAATGCATTTATACAGTCGCATAACGTTTTTACGATCAAATCAAATGGGAGACGTTTCAGACGCGCCTCCAACTTCACTTCAGCGCCAGGCGCGAGTCAAACGAGCGCGGAAACTGTACTGTGCTCGGAGCGCGCGCTCTTCAGCTGCACGCACAAAGGTGCCGGCTCGCGCTGTAGCCTGTATCCTTTCATATCAAAGCGCGAAATAAACTATGTGCATGCAATGACGTGATCAGTTAAGTCATGAATTTACCAAAAGCTGCCTTAAAACTGTGCATGCATGTAATATATTTTATATGAGTCACATTTAAGGACATGTCTCTGAAATGGTTTTCAAAACTGTCCTGGAGCATCCTAGCACTGTCTCCCTCATCTAACACACCCGATTCAACTCGTCAGCTCATTAATAGACTTTAAGACCTGAAGTGGGTCAGAAAAAGGTAAAAAGAGTTGAGAGAAAACACGATGCGTGTCAGATCCGCGTCATGTTCAGCAGCGGCAGCTCTTAAAGAAATAACAGCCAAAATAACCTAATAACCAGCTGCTGTGATGTCTGTTAATCAAAGGACAAAGAAAAAAAGAGGAAAAAATAACTTTTATAGATTTAAGGATTCATCTATATTTAATTTAGAATTTAGTGTTTGATAACTTCAATTTCAATTTCTGTATTTCTGCTGAAGGGCACAGGTAAATATGATATTTATTATAATGGATTAATGTGAAGATTGTTTTAAGTTCACTTAAAGCAGAAGTTATATTTTTAAAGTCTAATAAATGTTAAAATTGATAGCTCTCAATTATACTGTAATGTTGAATGGCTATAGTCAATGGTTAAATATGGGTATCAGTTTTTACTGATCCCAGTCAGTAGTATTGGGATCATTGATACTGACCTTCAGTCATAAAAGTAAAGATGCCATTAAACAAATATTTAAAAATATACTGTCTTTGTTGTTTGTACATTAAATTGAAGATTGAATGTGAAATTATTGTTATATAAACGTATATTTAAAAACTTTAATGTTAGTTGGGATTAATCGCAATTAATCGCGATTAATTTCAGAAAAATGTG
>JAFVLL020022005.1:10000-14502 GCA_021397915.2 Tor tambroides
CCTCTAAAGACACTAAAGAGCAGTCCCCTTACCTCAACGTTCATGCTAATTCATCAAAGTGAAGCTAGCATTGTGCTTGCGTGAGGCCTAGCTTGAAAATAGGGTATTGGCGTACGCAAGCAACAGAGAGCCCACATATGTCAAACGGCAAAGTCTGGGCATTAATCTTCACGCCTCCATCTGCACGCACTCTCGGAGAGGTGTATGTTGGAGCATTTGGGTCAGGAAATTCACGGTTGTTAGTATTAACCTTTGTTATCGGCTCTCACCACTCTTACAACTCAGAGTCGCCAATATACAACTAATAGATTTTTTCAGTGGTTATGATACCAATGCAAAACTTGTTTTACAATGCGCACTGCCATAGAAAAGCACAACTTTAGAGGTCGATAGCTGTCCTCCAGGCTGATAGATGATATGGCTTTTGCTAAGTATACACAATTAGCAGCTTCTAAATGAGCCTTTGAAGGTCACATTCCATGTCAAGTGCATATTAATATATTTTGTTGTATTTATGAATGTCACCACAATTAATGAATGTTACTTGACTTATGCTCATCAGGAGATGCGCCATGCATAAAAAACATCCGTGTTGTTTAAACATATTGTCATTCTGAGCCGCCGCTCCTTGAGCTGCAATTTAGTATTGAAATAAAATATACTTTGAGATAAATTGTGCAAATATAATTATGTTTTAATATCGCCATAAATGCCACGACTGTATATGTAGTCATAATATTAGTGCAATTACTGTACATGATCTAATGTCTCTGTATGCATGTGTGGCAGTGGCGGTAAATCTGCTGATAGATTGCTCTCTTAGATTCCGAGCTTCAGTGTGTGTGTGCTCGGGTTGTGCAGAAGAAGCAAACATTGGAGTGGAATGGTTGTTTCAAAAAACTAATGCTTGCAATAAGTTTTAATTTCCTGTGTGGTTTAGCAACTGTCTGGTGGCCCTTAAAACAGAAGCTCAAAATGAAACTTAAAATGTAGTGATTACCAAAAGAAGAGAGAAGTCAGCTTAGACATTTCTGAAAATGTGAATGACATTTTCCCCCATAAGGTTCTGATGCCCCTGGTGCATATCATAAAATGCGACTCATGCCAGGGGTGTTCATTGCTGCTTCTTGAGGGTAGTGTTAATTTTGTCAGCCATTTTTAATTTAGTCTTAGTCTTTTAAATTAGTCTTAGACCTGTGTCAAATTTACTTTTTAAGTTATCGTATTTACTCAATCTTGTCCTGTTTTTGTTTAGACAGGTATTAGTCAACTGAGCGTTTTAGTCAATGCAAATGTTTCATCACATTTTCGCCATGCTGTATAATGCTTCCGCAATAAAGACTGAGCACGTGCGCATGGTTGCCAGATTGCAAAAAAAAAATCAAAAATCAAAACACCGGGCAGAAAATGTATCCTTTTAACAGAGAAGCTCTGATCTGGGGATTTGAACTCTTGATATCTTGCAACCGTATATATGAAAGCTTGCACAGCAGAGGCATGTACAGCAGTCCGCAATAATATTTTGTCTCAAAAAGAGATTTTGATATAGTTTTTATTTTTTAAAATACATTTTAGTCTCATATTTTAACGTCAATGATATTGTATGTTGATATAAACACAGTTATTGTTTATTAACTTTATTGTCGTCTTGTCATTGTCTCATTTTAGTCATGGGGAAAAAGCTTGTCAACACATTTTTCGTCACAGTTTTTCTTAATGAAATTAACACTACCGGAGGTCCACTGTCCTGTAGAATTAGGTCCAACCCCAATTAAACACACTTGATCAGCCAATCAATGATTCTGAGAATTAAATAAATATCATGCACTTTGTTGATAACTTTGTTTATAAAGTTGTACCATACAACACTTCTTAATATTAGTAAAAACCTCCACACATGTGTGTTAGGGTAAGTTGGAACTAAACTCTGCAAGACCTTCAGGTCCAAGATTGGACACCCATGCACTTGGTCGTCCTTGAATTTCTCCACTTTTGACACACAGAAAAGGTGAGGTGGAGACTGTCCTCACATTCAGAACCCATCAAGATCAGAGTAGAAGCATGAGGAACTCAAAACTCAGGGGAGTTAGTCATGCGTTACTGATG
Organism: Tor tambroides; assembly: GCA_021397915.2. Lineage (NCBI taxonomy): Eukaryota > Metazoa > Chordata > Actinopteri > Cypriniformes > Cyprinidae > Tor > Tor tambroides. The sequence continues at coordinate 12,107 of JAFVLL020022005.1, forward strand.
ACGTGGTTGGACTTGCTGCAACGGTGGCTACAAGATCATGCAAGGTAACATCTAACACCAATGGAAGGTCAGCACAATCCATCACACATTCTGCCTCTACAACAAGAGTGTCAAACTAAGTTCCTGGAGGGCCACAGCCCTGCAGAGTTTAGATTCAACCCATATTATTAAATGCACCTGATCCATCTAATTAAGTCCTTCGGGCTTATTTGAAAACTACATGGTCAGTGTGTTGGAACAGGGTTGGAACTAAACTCTGCAGGACTGTGGCGCTCCAGGAACTGAGTTTGACACGCCTGCTCTATAAAGACCTTACACCACTGGAAAAAATTTCTGGTGTTATGTCCGTAGTAGCTGGAGGAACCACCCAAATGTTCTTTTCTTCAAACGGACCTGTTATTCCAGTGACACTCACAAACAGACCCTCCCTTTCCGGACAGATTATCCTAGAGTGTTATCCAAACAAGACTCGCACGTTGTTTTCCTCGCAAGTGGCAGTGTCTGGTGAGTAGCGTGCCACCTGTGGGAGCAAGAAGGGCCACTAAGCGAGGCAATCACGCTGGGATTACCCTGAGGTAACAAGAGAATTTGGATGAAGTCACGGCAGGTTGCCCTGCAGTGAGAGGCTCCAACCCAGGGTGTGAGTTTAGGGAGGGCTGTTAAGAGAAAGGAATGAGAGAAATGGACACAACTGAGGAAAAGTAGACAGGAAAGGAGGTAGGACAGATAAGGATGAAGCATAAGACGGTGTTATGAAAGGTTTTCTCATGGGGAGTAATAGTGTGGAATACAAAACAGGCTTGTCAGAGAAGAGCCTGTTGGCCTGCCAGAACGTGTACCCTTCGTAAACGAGAGTGTCCCGTAGCAAACAGCTGCAGTTTCCTGTCTGCTGTCAATCCGCAAGCCCTGTTACCTCAACTGCTCTCTCTCTCTCTCTCGAGAACCTGTAGTAGAGATGCTGGGATGAAGGTATAAGGTTTTGATCAAGATAGCTTTGCATCAAAGATGAATTGTAAACTCACAATCAATAGACACCCTCTGATGTGAGAATACAACAGGTAATGCAATATTGCCAAAACTGTAAATCAAGAAACTGGACAGCAGTTCTGACAGCAATTGATTAATGAGGTCAATTATTAAAGCTATATTTTGCAGGAACTTTGAGATACAAATTCTCTAAGAAGATTTTGGGAAGTGTGCTGTTTGTTAGCATGTAACAATCTAATCATAATTGGTAAGATGTGTGTATACAGTAAGTGAGCAAAACTAGATCTCTTCGATTATAATCTAAGTTGCTCAAACATCCAGTGTTGCTGCATTTGCAGTATAGACACGCTGTGAAACTGTCAGCATCGTACAACTCCCTCTGAGAAGTTGTTTTTTTAATTCTATTCCCTTTAAAACTTCTGCATCATCAAAGCAGTGCTTTTGTTACAAATTCACCATTTTCAACAAAAAATTTAAGACAGTTACTATTGGACTTCAGATCACCTCCCCTAAACCATGTTCTTATTATTATGCATAAGCCATTTTTGTGTGGTCTATGACAGCGCAATAAAGAGTTTGGTTATACTGCCCATTCACTTAGCTCTTCTGAAGGTGTTTAATAAACATGACCCTAATTATACAAGTTGTACTTAAGATTGACTAGTGAAGTAGCTGTTCACACAACCTAGAGACTACTCAGCTTTGAAAATGTTTAGTTTAGTCATCCCCTGCTGTTCCCTCTTTTATAGGGAATATGTAGGAAAATACTTGATTGCAGTTCACCAGAGGCCATCCCATCCTCTGGTCCAGAGAGATCTTGTAAACCCTGGTCAAAGTGATTTTTCTCATCAGAAGAATGATTTATCTTTCTTGCGGTGACATGCCTAGGCCTGACATGATGAATGATCTAAAAGTGCTACTTTAGCCGAGACACTGGTATCCTCTCAGAAATGCTTTGTGTTCCCTTCAGCATAGCAACGTTTTCAAATCGGAGTACATGCTTTGCACCAATCATCAAATTCCAGTCGCAAGAATTTCCCCTTTCGACATAAACACATCAGCATCTCAAAAGACCCTTTGCATTGGGATTGATTGGGGGAAACGATAACAATGGCTGAGCAAATGGAGACAAATTACACCAAGTGTTGTTGGTGCTCTGAGTGGCTGTCAAAACAGACATAAAAAATGAACGGCAGGATTCTTTTTGACCCCTACCGGAGCTCGTTCCTTCCCTCTCCCTCCTGCTGCCACCCTGCGAGGGGAATGGGAACAGGGAAGGAGCGATTGTTGGTTTTAGGCCTCAGTGTACTTCCTGTAAACGATGGGAGTGCTTTGTAATGACATCCAGGTATGTTTGCTCTTCATTTTGCACGGCTCATCTGTGATCAGTGCTGGAGGACATGTGTGCC
>JAFVLL020022006.1:0-24849 GCA_021397915.2 Tor tambroides
GCGGAGCCACCTGCGGGAGCTGCCGTTCATTACCGCCGGCCGCTGAGGTGTCACACTCTCCATCTATTATTTATGCTCTTTGCATTTGCACTGCCACAATTCAGCTCTCTCAGTCTGAAGAAATCCTGTGTATACTTAAAGCAAAAAAAAAAAACCCTCCAGATTCAGATGCAGATTAAATCTTGATATGAATGCCATTCTGTTTTTCTTAATACATGAACATTAATCAGTAAGACGACTTTATGAACTTTAGTTTGATGTCAAAGTGATAGTTCACCCCAAAATGGGAAAATACGTTTTTCACATGGCTTTTTAGCAGTATAGCTTGTCTAACACTATATTGCAGGTCTTCTGAAGCCAAAAATGAAATTTAAAATTTAAGAAAATCTTTCACACTACCATAGCTGTCATATGCCATTCTCATTTTAAAATGGGTATACTGTTTAACTAAATTAAAACTAAATAAATAAAACCGTAAAAATAACATCAGTCATTTTAAATGCTGCAGTTGAATTTAGGCATCACAACATTATAATGTACAGTATGAAAAGGGATATGCATTTTCAGATTTGATAAAGATTACATGTAAACGTCTTATTAATTTTTATTTTAAGATTAAGTAAGCGATAATGGCAGCAATACAAATGTACAAATTTTGTAAATAAGCATGAAAAAATAAATACAAATTATACAAATTCTGATTTTGCTAAGATACTGATTAATGTATTAATAAATTAATAATGAATAATGTAATAATGAATTAATAATGAATTAAATAAAATAAATAAATAAATAAATAAATAATGAATATGGTCTGATAACCAATAGGGTAATGTTAACGTGTAACGCGATGTGTGGGAAAAGAGCTGTATGAAGATTCTTCTTTTTGAGCTCTGCGGTTTAAAACAATATGAGCGCAAGTAAATAATGAAAGAATTTTCATGTTTTGGAGAACTTTTTTTTTTAATATGTAGACTGCCTCTAGTCTTGTAATTTTGATTCTAATTTTGGTAAAATAATTATGAACAGCACAAGAGCTATACGTACAAAGAACAAACAGTGCTTCCAAACTTATGAGCACAAATGAATGATATGCAAACTTATTATTAATATTGTTATTATTATTATTTTTTTTTTTACAAGGGCTGTTCAATCCATTTTTATGGTATTGTTTTTATAGTTTTCTTTCCTTTTCTGTGATAATATCTTTCCACAGAGCAGGAAAGTAAGCTTTGCCCTTTGGGAGTACAGGGTTGAATGAGAAAGGCAAAAAAAAAAGGATCAAACACGAATCACACACCTCCAAACCAAACATGCGAACACAGATGTGCACAGATACACACATACATATCCAATCATACACATGCCTGTCTTCAACAGCCCTTGATTTGTGTTGTAAGAACAGGAGCAATGACAACAAGAAGGCCAGGGATGAGAAACGGCAAGTCTCCTTGACTTGAATTACAGCGGGAAAGTATCGTCACTTGAATGAACGCAACGCTGTTTCCAGGTTTCCACACAAACAAGAAGACCTTCTTGCTTTTCCCCTGAGGACCTGCCACGTCAGAAGAAAATAATTGACGAGTTCCCTGATGTGAAGGCAACCTCACTCAGAGAGAGAGAGAGAGACTAGGAGGTAAAAGAGTGTTGTGAAAATTGAACACAATCCATATACACAAGGCTTGAGAAAGAGACCTCGCTTAATGAGAATGTCTTCTGCTTTTGTTCAGACAGGCAGAGAAGAAAAAAAGATTTTTTCTTTCGTATCCGTTTAGTTGTTTGTAGACCATTTTTTACCAACCTAATCCAAACCACATCATTATGTAATTTAAGATCTGATTAAAATATGATTATTGTAATTACTTCTCAGTTTGAAGGCACAGATGACTTTTTTTTCTTTTCTTTTCTTTTTTTTTTACATTCAGGATGTGATGTAAGTGAAGAAATGAGCTCTGACATGTAAGATGTCAGGATGAAATATACTTGTAAATGTGGGTGAGGGGTTGTTTTCGAGGGTTGGTTATGCTCATGATTGGGTAGCGGTAAGTCCACCCTGTGAGGTCATGAGGTTCTGCTGTAGATGCATGTGTAAATTCAGCTAAACCTCTTTTATGTTGTGGCAATGGGGGTGAAAGGACAATTTTCAGTTTTCTTTTTTCATTGAGAACGACTCTAGTATGTCTGTATTCTTTGTGCTTATGGTTAACTCATTACTATGGCAACTGATGTAGATGCTTTATATTGACTACTGTCAGAAGAAACTGATCTGATCGCTTGCTGAATATTGTGGACAGTCAGTCGGATTGAAAAGCAAACTAGATTTATGTATAGGATGAATGGTGTCATTTGGTCATTCAAGAGTTGGTGATTTTGACTTCTCATTAATATACATTTTCCACTTTTTTAGACATACTTACATATTTTGCTGCATATATTGGGAAATACATGTGGCTGGGTATATTGGGAAATAATGTACTGTACGATCTGCAAGAAGAAACAGTCCAGAGGTGCTTTTGATTTACTCTTTGACAGACACTTTATACTGAATGTTCAGTTCCCCGCAGAACAAAGATCATATTTCATTTAATTAAAGTGAAACTTAGTATGAGGACATATTCTTGCATGTTTCTCATTTACAGTGTGATTCAGTGCAGTTATTCAATGCAACTGATCCTTGGAAAAACGAAAAAAAAAAAAAATGACTAGGCCACTTTTTGTCAGCTGGCATTATAAAGGAGGACATTTGTGAATTTGAAAGTGAAAAACAGTGAGAAGTGAAATGTCTATCTCTGAGCAATGACTAGTGTTCCTACAATAGCAACATTCAATTAGGAGTACTGGGCTGCCTTCAAGTGCTGCCAAACACCGGCTATAAATACCAAAAATAGGCCGATCTGGTTGTCTGTGTCAACATTTGGACAAATTTTAGAGTTGTTAACTGCTAACTGCTGTACATACAGAATGTTGCTTGTTTCACAAATGGATAGAGGATCTTCGCCATGTGAGGAAACTGTTCACAACAGCCCTCCTGAGACAAAATTATGATTATGCCATTAATCACTTTTATTGCATGGCTCTCTGGAATACTTGATTCTAATCGCAGTATTCTGCAGTCAAAAATTTTTTATATAAAGTGGTTTGTATATAAACCTCTTCAGAGGAATGTGGAAGGGTCCTGATCAAAAAAAGAAAGAAAGAAAAGAAAAATAAAAATAAAATAATAATAAAAAAAAATAAAAAAAAAATATATATATATATATATATACGGATATACAGATATACAGTGCCCTCCACTAATATTGGCACCCTTGCTAAATATGAGCAAAGGTGGCTGAGAAAATAAATCTGCATTTTTTATCCTTTTGATCTTTCATTCAAAAAATACACAAAATTCTAACCTATCATTGAACTAAAACAATTGAAAGTGGGGGGAAAATCTCATTGTGAAATGAACGCTTTCTCTAGTTCATATTGGCCACAATTATTGACACCCAATTATTGCAATGTCCTTTTCCCAAGATAGCAGCCCTGAGTTTTCTCCTGTAATGCCTGAAGAGTTTGGAGAACAACTGATAAGAGATCAGAGACCATTCCTTCATCCAGAATCTCTCCATATCCTTCAGATTCACAGATCAATGTTGGTGCTTCTCTTTAGTTCACCTCACTCATTTTCTATAGGGTTCAGGTCAGAGGACTGGGACAGCCATGGCAAAAGCTTCATTTTGTCCTCAATGACCTATTTTTGTGTTGATTTTGATGTTTGTTTTGGATTATTGTCCTGTTGGAAGATCCAACCACAGCCCATTATAAGATTTCTAACAGAGGCAGTCAGCTTTAGATTTTTTATCTGTTGACATTTGAGAGAGTCCATGATGCCATGCATTGGAACAAGATGTCCAGGACCTCCGGCAGAAAAACAGGCCAACAACATTAAAGATCCAGCAGTATGTTTAACCGTGGACATGGGGTACTTTTTATCCCTGTTTGTACGAAACCCATCTAGTGTGTTTGCTGCCAAAAATCTATTTTATTAGTTTCATCTGACCATAGAAGCCAGTGTCATTTGAAGTTCCAGTCATGTCTGACAACTGAATATGCTGGATTTTGTTTTTGGATGAGCGAGGAGAATTTTTCTTGAAACCCTCCTGAACAATATGTGGTGATGTAGGGGCTGTTTGATATATATATATTTTTTAGGCTTTCTGACTCCAAGACTCAACTAATCTCTGCAATTCTCCAGCTGTGATCCTTGGAGAGTCTTTGGCCTCTCAAACTCTCCTCCTCACTGTGCATTAGGACGATATAGACACACGTCCTCTTCCAGGCAGATTTGTAACATCTTTAGTTGATTGGAACCTCTTAATTATTGCCTTGATGTGGAAATGTGGATTTTCAATGCTTTAGCTTTTGTCTTACAGCAACTTTCTAAGCTCAACAATCTTGTTCTGCACATCAGAACTTTATTGTTTGGTTTTACTCCTTGTGATGGATGATTAAGGGAATTTGGCCTTTGTTTTCCTTTGGAACAGGAAGTCATAGCTGGACAATTTCATGCTCCTAGTCTCCGTGGTATGCTAAAAAAAATGTAAATATGAGTGGGAATATACTTCAGAGATATTTTACTCATAAGAATTTCCAGGGGTGCCAATAATTGTGGCCAACATGCATTGGAGAAAAACATTTATTTTGTCATGAGATTTTTCTCCCCACTTTCAGTCGTTTTACTTCAATGATAGGTTAGAATTTTGTGATTTTTTTGAATGAAAGATCAAAAGGATAAACAATGCAGATTTATTTTCACAGCCACCTTTGCTCAGATTTACCAAGAGTGCCAATATTAGTGGAGGGCACTGTATATAATCAGTAATCAGAGTAATCAGTACTCTAATGTGCATTTTTATGTTTTTCTGTCTGTGAGGGGTAGGTTTAGGTTAGTGGATAGAAAATATTGTTAAATATAAAAACAATAGAAGTCTATAGCAAGTCACCACAAAGACAGCTGTACATACTGTGTGTATGTGTTGTTTTTGTCTACTTGACAGTAATATCTGTAATAATCTGTAATATTTTATTATTTATATATACTTAAACAGATTAGCATATTGAATGGTTTAATTTATGATTGCAACAAATCTTAAGCACTCTGGAAATTGTCTGTTTTTAACAGTCCAGTTGATGCTACATTAAGTGCAAAATTGCATTGTTTTTTTAAGAAATATTAAGCAAATGTGAATATTATTTGATTGCTACATGGAACATTAAAAAAGTCTATATATAATTTGATCAACAACATCAGATTGCAACCTGCTTTGGTTGAAAAGAAGGCCGGAGCACCTGTGTAGAGAGAAGAAGCGTATGGAAAATTACTAGGCTAATGATAGTCGCTCTTTCACAATTAGGAAAGCAGTGGTCAGCAAAACCGCAGAGGTTTTTAACCAAATGTATTTATGACTTGTGGCTTGTGTGCACACACGCAGACACCTTCAAACACAGTGACACATACCATAAACACTCATCCTTATTATCGCCACAGAGCATGGCATCACACGGCCCACTTTTTGCCCAAGACCGGCCTCTCAGGTTAGCGGTCGCTCCCCTCTCCATGAGAGCGCCAGTGTTAGGCCGATGACCACGCGGTCCAGTCGGGTCCGGGCGAGCAGGCCAGCGGTCCTGCTCTCAGAATGGTCCAGTTAGTTCTCTGGTACCGGGTAGCAGCGGGGCTGAGCGAGGTGGTTTTGTGTATTTTAAGTATGTATTCATTACCGAGTCAAAGGGTTGCAGTTGGGCTACACGATTGTGGCGCCAGCGTGCGATTGTGGCAAGACGGCCTGACCACTCTGAAATCGCTGAGCTAACAGGGACTGGGGCGGTGGCGCGACAGACGGAGCAGACCAAGTTTACACTCGCCACTGAGCTCACACACCTTATAATGATAGATCATTGCAGGCAAAAAACCAAGCAACCCACCCACGGCAAATGTTTGCGAGGAAAGAAGTGAGAGCATGCGTCGAGGTGCCAAAAGAGTAGGCTGCTATGTTCTTGCGCAAACTGACAAACTTCAAAACAAGACAAGCCACCTCGCCGTCCTCAGAACAAAACTCCTACACAGACCGAGTGGGGAGATTGAGGGAGAAAGCGGGAGAGACGCGCACACACGCACAAAAGGAGGGAAGAATCTCGAGAAAATGGCTTTGTAACTTTCACAAACGCGCAACAGAGCGCGTTCTTTGATGGCTGAGGGTGTTTGATACCACATAAACTTTGCACTTCTTCCACCTTTGGCTCCGTAACGCTTCTGTCATACTACAGAGTTTTTGCCGTTCCACACCAGAAAGATCAGCTCGCAAGTTCATCCCCTGCCTGAAACGCACTGAAAATGCCCTGAAGGGAAGGTAAACGGCATGTAGGGTTCAGCAGCGAACAAAAGCCTTCTCATCTTTAAGCGGCAAACAGACCGATAAAAATCAATGCGGAGATGGTTTGTCAAGTTTTGTAAGAGATGCGTTCAGAAGGAATCCCTTGGTAATAAGCAGTGCAGTTGCGCTTTGGCAAACGCCATGTAGTTTTGCTCCAGCCATGAAATCAGCTCAAGGTGCAGGATTGCTTCTCTCAAAACACTGTTTGGTTGCCTCGCTGTGCCTTTGCTACATGTGAAGGCCGTGGCCGGTTCCTTCTCTCTCTCTCTTTCTCTTTCTCTTAAGATAATCAGCCTTCCTAGGAAATCTAGCCTGCAGCGGTGCTACCTCAGAGAGGGAACTTAGTCATGTCTCATTGGTTCCTTGGTGCAGGGTGGGTCAGAACAGCACGGAGAGTGTGAGGGCACACGGGGAGAGGGAAGGAGGGAGGAGGGAGCCAAGGGCAGTGCCCTGGATCCTCTGTAGGGGGCAGTCTTTCCTTTAATCATCTGTGCAGGAGGGCCCTTAGGGTCTGTACCGGAGCTCAACAGGCCAGCGAGACTGGAAGCGATGAAGAGGGGCAAAAGTAAAGGAGGAAATATAAGAGCTCTGCCTGTCTTTTTGCAGTACACTGAACAGAAGTTTTGCAAACACCTATATGTGCTGAAGGGATTCTGTCTGTGCATGTGAGATTGTTTCCCTTATTTTTTTTCTTTCTTTCATTTATTTATTTAAATAGACCAGCCACCAGTTTAACACATTAATTATATTAAGCTTTGAATTATCAATGTCCTAAAAAAATTGTGGCAATCATGGTGTCAAATTGCTACATAAAGGCCAAAGATGTGCATCCACCGCACAGTCTACCTCTACATTACTGAATGTATTGCTGTGTCAGTGTAAGGCATATTTTTAATGATATAAAAAAATAAAGAAACAATGTATTAGCTTGCTTGCTTATTTATTTAACATATCACATTTATGTCTTCATATTATATGTTAATATTTATAATATTTATAATATTTTAAATTTTAGTAGTAATTGTGTTAGTTAGTTTTTATTCCAGTTTTAGTTTTAGTAGTTTTAATACACAGTATTTATTTCAGTTAGGTGCAAGGCATCATTTCTGTTTTTTTTTTTCTTCTAATATTTATAATTTATTTTATTTTAGCTTTTTTTTAATTTCCAAGAAAAGATTTTTAATAACCTGGGTAAGGAAATTGATTGATTGATTGATTGATTGATTGATTGATTGATTGATTGATTGACAGCCCACACAATACTCCTGTCTTAGGTTCTCACTTCAGTTGTACAGTCTAGGTATTTAATACAACAGAATAGTCCTGCTCCTTGTGGGGGAGGGTGTCAACACATTGCTACCCAAAAGATCCATCTATCAAAGGAAGAATGACATTGTCTCCTCAACTCAGGGTCCCAGAACATCTCCTTCTCTCTGACACGCTGCTAAAACCACTGAAGAACCAAATGTCTGCTAATCTAGTGCTGTTAAAAGCTTCGCTTTGACGCATTTTGTGTGCTCTTGTTGCTGAAGTCACAGCTCAGAGGCTGTCGTGATGTTGCTGCCAAGTTTGGTGTGGGGAATAACACTCGCTGGCATGCCGTTTGAAAACTCTGAAGCACCTGTCATTCTGCAAACCTGCAACGGAGAACATTTGGTTGGTCACATAGTTCATATGGAATGTGGATGTTAGATGCCAACACTCCGATGAAAAAAAGAAAAAAAAAAAAAGATTGATAACCAAGTAAAGTGCAGAGACAGCACAGAACAGAAAGATATGAGTAGGTAGACTTCATGACAATGAAACCAATAAGACACACTGTTATTAAATCATACTGCTTGGAAAAATAATCAGCGTTGTTGTAGTGAAACTAAAAATCTTTATTAGAGTGTTGTTTAAAGGGCTACAGACCCCATATAATGATTTCTTAAACACCACCCCCTCCAGTATAGGCACGATCTTTGTATCATTAAATCCTGCACTCTATTTCACTAGCAAAACATTAGTTACCTGCTGAGCGCAACTTAGATGTGTGTTACTTAATTGGAACTGTATAAGGAATAATAAACCTGAAGAAATTAGAATGATTTCTTCCATTTCTTATTCGGAGGAAACAAGTGAAAGAATTCAGCTTGAATAAATAGGGAATTAGTTTTGTAATTGCTGTGATTCCAATCCATGCAGTGCATGTTTATTTTGCCAAGCCTGGAATTGCTGAAAATGATTGATGACATACTTAAAATGGTATATATTTACAGTAACCAGCGTCCAACTTTAAGTCTCCTTTCAGAAGCAGACAAAAGTAACTTGTTCAAAGGAAGAGTGTTCAACCTCAAGTGATTTTCTGCTGCTGGGTTGACTAGGTTCAGAGGGAAGAAGTATAGCTTACAGTGAAGGTGCCACACAGCTATAATCAAAGCACATGTGTATACTCCCATCACTTAACATTTGTCTTCACATTTATGGCTGGCTCCAAAACTACTCCTTGAAAAAGCCCAAATACAGGGATCATTTACCAATGTATTGTGTAGGCTGTAATTCCCTTGGCCAACCATTGAATCTTATCCCTTCATCTCAGTCTATCCAAGAAATCTTGGATGGTGTTATATCCATCCCTTTTGTAGTCGGCTGGTCTTGTGGAGACGTAATGGAGAAAATGCTCTGTGATCATTCTGCTGAAGGAAGCGCTAATGTATGATATTAAATCTAATTACACTTACTGTACACCTCAGTGGAATTGTTTATATAAAGTTAGAGGTTTGTTGCCAGTGACAATGCATACACTATATGCTGTATTACACTGAAAAGTTCAAATGAAGAGAACAATTGAGGATCCTCAAATTGCCAAACTGGCATCTTTCAGGTTTGTTCTCTAAGGAACCCATATGTTTCTTCTGCAACTCTGAAGACCTGAAAACCTTCTACTGTATTGTTTTTTTTTTCTATAATTTAATAGATAAATAGAAAAAAAAATTAAATAAAAAAAAATACTGGTAATTTGCTCACCCTTCGGCCATCCAGTATGTACAGATGAGTTTGTTTCTTCCTCTGAACACGTTTGTATAAATTTAGCATTACACTTACAATAGATCCTCTGCAGTGAATGGGTGCTGCCAGAATGAGAAGCCAAATAAATGATAATGCATCAAAAAATGCAGATGGTAGACCAGTCAGTGCAAAATATGTAACAATATATACAGTACAGAAGATACTCTGGTTGTAAAGGATGTAGAAAAAGTAAATGATTGTCACAATGCAAAATATTATGTTTAGTGCAAATAGTGTATTGTAAAAGTAATCAAGTATAACAGAAGAACAGTGTGAAAACAGCTATCATATACAAATGCAAGACTCATGTATCATACCAGACACATATGTATACTGTATGTATATACAAAGTGTATGTATATACTTCACAGTTCTTCTCCTACTATACTTGATTGCTTAATCAATGCAGCTGTATCTTTTTGTACTGTATACAGTGACAGTTATATACCTTTTCTATATGTATGTATAATTCATGTCACATTAATTAAAAGTCTGCAAGTTCACCTCAGTCTGATTCTCTCAGTGATATCAGAGTGCTGAGTTTGTTGTTTTGGAACAGTACAGGTAGAGAGGACATCATCACTAGCTTACTGTACCTGTGTGTGCCTGACCTAGTTTAGACCAGTGTGCTTGTGTTCCTAGCTAATCAAAGCAGATATCCCAGAGGAACTGGGTCCTCTAGAAATTTCAACACCTTCATGCCCTTCCTCTGTTTCTGTACACTGAGGTGGACAGAAAGGGGAATGAACAACAGACATTGCCACAAAAAAAGACTTATTTTTCAAAAAAACTAATTCAGAATAAACAGTGCATTTAAAATGCAACTCTAGTTTTAAAAATAGTCATATTTTGTAATGTAACATGCTTAAGCAATACCTCTCCACTGACTGATTATGAAGGAAACATCACAAGATAAATATAATATAAACAAAAATATTCAGAAGAATCTTTTGTTCTGATTCTTCTAAGAGACATGTGTGCCACACTGACATAATAAATAGAGAACTTGTTTATTGCATATAAATATATGCTAGATAATGAATTTTATCATTGTTGTTGTTGTGTATATGCAGTGTCTGGGTAGATAATGAGCAGCACTTGTAGACATATGATCCAAACAGTTGGGGATGTGTGTGTGTGTGTGTGTGTGAGAGTGAGTTTCAACACCCATCCGGTGGAAAGCCCCCCTCTTTTTCTCTCTTTCCATCTCTCTAAATCTCTCCCGCACAGGTAGGGATGAAAACCACTTCCATGTCTTCTGCTGACCTATTTAGGTAATTGCACTCTTCATTAAAAAACTCTCATCTGAAAGAGAAATTACACTTCTCCCGTTGGTATCTAGGTAACGTAATCTCCCTCCGGCAAGCTAATTGCATGGCTTGATAACCTCATAGGCCGGGCCTGTTTAATTTTTCATCTCTTTTCAAATAATTATGGATCAGAGGAGAGAGGTATTGATTTGATTCATTAACTTTCTCGCTCTGCGCCAAGGTTAATGATTACATGTATCCCAATTATACAGTAAAGATCCACTGGGCTATTTGCTTTGATTGGCTTCTACTTTGTTATTGGCAAAGGTTGTGTTGAAACAAAGCCAAATTTGGGCGGCGAGTAAGCTTATAAGGCCATCTAAGCGCTTCGTTTCACTGTCCCGGAACCCATAATTGACACATAAAATGAACATGTGGTGCTGAATAGGCATTAAAAGGCAGAGACAAGCCGGAAAACAACCTCCGTCCTGTTTATGGTGACTTACAATAGCGGCTGAGAACCACGTCTTTGCCATTTGTCATTACTGCCAAGCTTACAACAATGTTACTGTATGTATAAGACCACCAGAAAGTGCAAATGCAAGGTTTAAATGAAGTCACTTGGCTATCGACGTAAAACCTTATGAAAAATCACAGTTAAGTGGGTCTTGTACTCAATTGCTGTTGGTTTAACTGACATAATTATATGACGTTCACTTTCGTGAGATCAAACAAGTTCTGTTCGCTCACTAGTCGCTCTTTCCTTGGGCCAGAACATTATGCGACACTAAAGTGAGCAGCTACCTGTTCAGTCAATAACTCTCAAAGCCTCTGCTGACAGGACTAATACTCTGTGACTTGTAGCAGTGTGCCGCTCAAGGGGTGATTTTAGCCAGACATAAGTACATTAAAATGACTGTAATGTCTAAATGGTTTCCTCTATTAAGTTCGCTCCTCCTGTCCCCCCACAATCATTTCTCTTATTTCCGCTGCGATTCACAGAAATGGGGAGATATGCTAGGAACACCTTATTATTGCAGGTCCTGGAATGAATTACTCTCATCTCTGGTAATGCCAGGGAGGGTGAAAAACATCATTAAAGGCTAGAAAAACAGGGGCAAAGCCAATTTGTTGGTTGTTTATGTAAGTGGAGGCCCTCCTCTGTCTTCTTCGTCAAAAGAGATTCTGTCATTTAAGTTCAGTTGAGGCTACTGTGCATTGTGGCACAAGATGCAATGGGCCTCATTTATCAATCGAACGTAGAAATGAGCGCACAAATCAACTTATGATAGAGTTCACATTTGATTCATGAAACATTTGTATGCTGCCAATTCCAGAATGTTCATGCATTGATAAACATGGTGGCTGAAAACAATATGAAAAACATCGCCCCTAAAAACACCCCAGTTTTAGAAGCCTTGCCCCTAGAGCTTACGACACGGAGAAACGTAACCCGGCCAAAAAGAGGAAGTAATCTCATGAAAAAGAAACTGATCTTACTACAAAAAACATTCGTTAAACTTGTAATTACAAACAATTACATTAATTTACGAAACTAAATTAACTAATTAACGAAACATTTACAAACATTATAAACATTATTTAGTTCCCCTCACTCCACAAAATTTTTTTAAATTTAATTCTTTAAATTTAAACTGTATCCAGAACAGAACAAGAAAAATAAGTATTAAACTATAAAATAAAACACAAATTAGGCTATACTGTTGCATTAATTATACAGTAACAAACGTCAAGCTAAAATGAAACTGAAACAGCATTAGGCTCATGAGCCTTTCTCATTCCACAAGAATCCAAATGTTTCCAGTTTTGGTTGCTAAACTATTATTCAGTAAACAAGGCTTTATACTTCACAAGGCTTTATACACATCCTTCGCATGCGCAAAAATGCTAGTTTGGGAACTGCATGCTGATTTTACAGCGGACTTTTTAAATTGAACAGTGTTTTTATGTTTGGCTGCATTTTAGTTTGATGATGAATGGCTGAAATGTCAAGTTGCCAACACTAGAACTGATACTGTATGTTGTGTCAGCTGAATTTAATAAAATAAAGATATAAAGAAAATAAAGAAAATATTGTAAGAGTGTCACAAAACGAGTGTAGTCTATACTTGTTGCATTGTTTTTTTTTCTTTTGTTAATCTGTTAATTATTTAAGAGAAATTGGATATTTTGTGTTGTCCTATTTATTTTATTCCTTTTATATACTTAATTTCTGTTTTTCTGTTCACAGAAGCGTTTCTACACATTCTAATCTAACTGGTTAATGATTGATTAATGAGCTTCGGTTGTCAGTCAGGAAAATAATCTAAATGAACAAAATGCTGTCATTATATAATTCTCTGCAAGATTTACTATGCTGCACGCAAGTTCAGGCTAACTCAAAAACTTGTAAGCTGAGACCTGACGTGAGATGTGACCATAGTCATCACTCACGTCCATACTGATAAATTCCAAGTTTCACGTAGAAACGACCGTATGCCCAATTTTCTGTCGTATGCACATTTTGTAAATGAGGTCCATTGTCTTCTCTAGAAGAGTTGATATAATTGCTAAGACTTTGAAGCATAGTTGTTCAGGAGATTTAATATAGGTTTCTTCTTCTCCTTCTTTGTTGTCTTCTACTTCGTCTCCTTATTCAATTATTATTGTCTCAATTATTTATTGTTATTTAAGGAATACAGTAAACTGACCCTTCACTAATTGCATCACCTTGATTAATGTAGGTGTTCTTAATAATGTTATACATGTTCATATGTGAATGAAGGCTGACACAGTTTAATCCAGAGCATGAACTTCTCAAGTGTGATTCTATTGTCATTTTTGAGTGTATGTGTCACTATTTTATGTGCCTTATCATCAACATTAGTGTAATTTTACATTATCCAAACACCCATATCAAAAGCTTGTATGATAATTTGGCAAATAGCAGCAGTTGCAAAAGTGAGATTGGTCAGTCCTGTTTTTAAGGTCAGTTAAATATTTGGTATGTTGTGAGAGCATTGTGTGGAAATGAAGCTGGAAAGAAGCTTTCTGTGATGCAATGAAATGGCAATGCAATCATCCCTGGGAAGTCCAGTTTGGCTGATCTCTGTCCTGGCTTTCCAGTACCACTGCCAACTTACTGTAGAGAGTTATTCCATGCCTTGCAGTGGCGCCTGCAGAAGCTCACAGGCTAAGAGCGCTCATGATAATCCATATGGACACCTCCACCGGTGGTCTTCCTTTCCCTCATCACTAAAACAATGGAAACTCCTCAGACTACACTTTCCAGAGAAGGTTGGAGGCCATGGTTGTCTAAGCCCCGCTTGAGTTGCCTTTCACCATCCATCTGCGGGGAGAGAGTGCAGACAGCTTTGGCCCATTTTATTTGCCCAACGTTTCCATTTGGAGTGTGTGGTGCTGCCAAAAGTTCACAGGTAATAGGAATGTAACTGTGATCCCTGGTCTCTGCTGTCTAGTTTGGGGCTTTTGGACTCACTTGGGGGCGTGGTGGTTGGCACGGTTGGCTGGGTTTGTCATCCGTCTCTCAATCAGGCCCTTCATGAGAAGAGAGCAAGCAGAGGGACAGCTTCTATTCTGGCCATTCCTCCCTCATGCTCTCCTCTTTCATCTCGCAGCAGTGTTGCGGAGCAGTAGGAACCTTCTCTGCAGGGTGATTGGAAGCTGTTGACATTGCAGAAAAAAGTGTAAGTTTAACAAGTGTTTAAAGAGTGTGGCCGGGGCCACGCTTGGTGACTCTGAATGTTTTGAGTGTTCGCAGAGCTCTGCACACTGAAAGGCCTGTAGAGCAGAGGGCCGGTTTGTTTTAACAGGTACCAGGGGATCCTGAGACCGACCCGCAACAGTGCAGCAGCCATCAGGATATCACTATAGGGTCAAAGTAAGGTTTGACAACCCCCTGTAAGTGTGCTGTAAAAATTAGTTCACCTTAAAATTACAATGCTCTCATCATTTACTCACCTTTATGTTGTTCCAAACCTGCATAGACTACCGTTTAAAAGTAGTGTGAGGTTTTTAGGATTTTTTAAAAAATATTTTTGACAGATGCCTCTTATGCTTAACAGTAAAAACAGTAATATATTGTGAAATGTTGTTACAATTCATAATAAATGTTTATTATTGTAATAGATTTTAAAATGTCATTACTCCAGTTTTCACTGTCTTCAAAAATCATTCTAATATGCTGATTTGGTGCTCATATACTTTTAATATACTTTTTTTCAGGATTCTTTGAATATAGAGTTCAAAATAATTTGTTTAGAATTGAATTTTTTTGAAACATTATATATGTCTACATGTTGCTTTTGGACATTTAAATAAATTGTTGCTCAATAAAAGTATTTTTATTTATAAACGTAGTGTTTGAATGGTAGTTCTTAAGTTGGATATTAAGTTCTCTAAGTTGTTTTTTTTTACAGTGTTCCTATGCCAAATACAAGATGGGGATGTTGGGTAGGATGTTGTTCTTTTCCATACAATGAAAGTGAATAGTGACAAAGAATTGTGAGGCTCTAGAAAATGGCAAAATATATTTGTTATTCACAGAAAATCTTCCTCTCCTACATATTCAATTATGATTTGTTATGTCTTACAGTGAATAAGTGATTTTTCTTCACACAAATGTATCATGTGGCTTCACAAGACTTAACATATGGAGTACTTTTATGGTGTTTTTTGTTGCTTCTGTCATTGTTGAAGCTTGACAGAACCTGCAGGTCACCATTCACTTTCACTGTATAGAAAAAAAATCAGCATGAACTATCTGCCTAACATTTCAGTTGGTGTTCCACAGAAGAAAGACAACCATACAGAAATGGAAGCATGAGGTCCATTACTCTACAGGTTATAGCATAACTATTTAACCTGCTGATACTGGTAGGGATATAATACAACCAGTATTAATCAACTCCTGACCTTTAGGTTAGATTAGGTTAGATTCATAAAGACTATGGAGAAGACCTTTTTAACTAGCTTAAATGAGACACCTGTCATCTTCAAATTGTTCATATGACCAGCAGAACAACAGGTTTGAGTGTTGTCTGGAATCAGTCAGTTATGAGCCATTATATCATGATCAAAACATAGATTTCCATATGAATGAGAAAGAAGAGGCTATTCTACGTATTATTTAAATAATGCATGTACAGCCTCCTCTTGATCATAAGAGACCCTGGCTTAATTGCTCTTGAATGATTCATTTACCTGCTCAAACAATCTACTGGGTACACATAATACACCCAACAGAAGAAGCACAATAAAGAAAAAGTTTGGTTAACGGCACATTCTTAACACTATTAAATGTAGCAGCCATCGTTAATTGTCATCTTCCTAATGTAAGCTATGCAAGCAAAAGAGTTTTTGTGAACTAATGCCATAAAAAGTGCTGACATGTTTAGAAAATACAGTTATTTTTTAAATTCCTCTGAGTAATTGTCGACCGTTAGAAATTTGCCTTCTGGCAAACACAAAATGAAATGTGCTGTTTACTGTCCATTCAATTTTTGAAAAGCTGACCCTGTGGACCTTTTCCAAATTTTATCTTCCTCTCTTTGTTTCATCTATCTGTTGTAAATTCTCTGAGGTATTGGAAAAGCTAGAACATGAGGGGTTTGCAGTTTTCATAAAAAGATTTTCACTCATCGGACTCCACAGGGTTGGTTAATAGGCCCGAAAGACCCATGATTTTTGGAGGAAATGAATATATAAAAAAAATTGTTTATGGCTTTAGGGAAACCTGAAAGGAAATTAGCTCCGGAGGAAATAATTAGTCCATTGCGTTTACTTTCTTAGAACAATTATTTGCTCTTGTCTACAAACTTTAGTGGTCTTATAATAAATTGTGTCCATGTGGTATTACCGAGAGTTAGTTAGAAACATCTTTTTGAACTTTATCAGTCATTTGTAGTTTATAAAATAAAGTATAATCTATTCAGAGGGTTTTTTCCACTTTTCTATGTATAGTCATTAAAACCCCCATGAAGTAACTTAATCAGTTTTCTTTCCTTTTTTGATGTATTTCCTATTGAAAGAGGAAGTTGGGCAGTTTTAAAAGAGACCTATTATTAGACCAGAAACGAAACGTGCTATTTTCATGCATGTCTCTTTAAATGCAAATGAGCTACTGCTCCCCACCCCCTTTTCCAGAATAGGGCTGTGCCTTTACAGCGTGTACCTCAGATACTCTGCTAAAAAAACGTTTGAATTTGATGATCATGTCTATGACGCTGAAATCATGCGTTTTAAAGCCATATCAGTTTAATCTTCTTATATGCAGTTTTCTGAGCGCACACATCCGAAGCACGTGCGCAGAAAGTGGCTGTCACATGACATGTGAGTACTCTCTCTGTTTATTAATTACGCTTAAACTGTCAAATACACACACGTTTATTTTAAAAACACACATGAGTTACAAAAACAGTCAGTTAGCCTATATATGTGAAGGTAAACAGCTGGGAAAGAAATCACGTTTAAATTAGATCTGTGTGTCAGCAGCGTAATATACAGTAAATAAATCAATAAATCCACTGCTCTCTTGTCTCCTCTGAAGCTGGGACTCTAAACAGTGTTCTGTGCTCATCAGTGCAGCCAAAGACAGAACAGTTAGCATGCTTTGTTCGAACTTTCGTGATGTTAGAACTGGTACTCCGCTGACGCTTGCGTAAACAGAATGGCGGCGCTGTGGGTGGAAACTTGCAGATTAAGGTGTGGTAATATTATAATAAAATCCCCTTTCTACGTCACAGGGAGAGCGAAATCTGACAGGCTTGTTTTTTCACATGCTGGCAGAGAAAGGCTTACAGAAAAAAAATGTACTGGGTTGTTGTTTTTCACGTTTTCTTGGTTGGTAGATGTACCGGGGACCTGATTATTGCACTTAAACACAGAAAAAGTCAGATTCTCATGATATGTCACCTCTAAGTGTGGAGTTGCATGGTTTCAAAGCTAAAAGGCAAAAAAAGACGAAAAAAAAACAGCAGGCACCTTAAAAACATTCTGTTCAAGTTGATGTACCACAAACCATTCCACTTTTTTTCCAACCTAACACCACACCACTTATACAGTCATTGTGATTCATTGACACCAGTGAGTAAGCATCCCCCATCTCTAGCCACCAGCAAAGGCCTCAGGTTTATCACGTCTGACTGTACAGCACGGATGTGTATGTAGACAAGCACAAACACACACACACACACACACACACACACACACACACACAAACCGATGGCCCTGTGAGTCAAAACATAGAGTATAGTGACACCTATCAGACAGACTCTGAGACAAGGAACTCAGTTTGACTAAGTTGTGGTTTGTGATATAATGGAAAGGAAGTTCAAAATATCCCCTCAATCCTGTCACTGAAAAGTCTGTCTGAAAAGAGAACATGTATTTGTTATGGAGAGGTTTCATTTTACACATTAAAAATCACCCATTTTTTTATGTATACTTGCCAAGATTCTTTTGACATTGTCTGTAAGTTCTTGTGTCACAATGTAAGAATATTATTTCTAAGGTTTATGAGGGTGCCTTGTTGGACTTTTTACTTTCAAATTACCTTCAAGTTGAACATGGCTGTCTGCATCAGTTAAAAACATTGAGGACTTCATCAAATGTGTCCTAAAACTAAGCAGAAGTCACTCAATAAACAACTGATTATTCACTCCATAGTGACATATATTGAAGCCGACAGAACGACAGTAATCTTTACCGCAACATAATTATCTCTACTCAGTGTCTTCGCCTGTTAATACCCATGTGAGCATCAGGAACTATTAACAGCAGCTTCCACATTAATAGAGCAGATGTGGATATGCCCTTAATGAAGAGTTAGTAACTTATTTTCAAACAGCAGAAAATACACAAACCTCTCTCAGCTGCACAATCCACAGCAATAGCATCACGCTTCAGTATTAAGTAAACACATCCAATTAGCATGCGTTTTCTCGATGTTCATTAGAATGGTAGTCCCCTCCAGCTACAAGGACGTAAACAAACACGGTGCACGCCTTGACAATCACCCACTTTTTGTCTGTCTGCTTAATCTAGGAAGGTAAATAGCAAAGTGCCATTCCAGGCCCCTCCATTACCCAGCAGCCCTTCTTTTCCCCAGGGGCAATTAGAGAGTTAGATTTATTAGACATAATTAAAAGACTACATGGCTCCTGTTTCTGGCCCTTATATTTAATTTGCTCACTATAATGAAACAGAAATAATAAGACCTGCACTCCGTGGGTTGTAGATAGCTACCTTCTGAGGTTCCTTGGAGATTAAAAGAGTTTGTTTGATATAAGGACCCCAGATTTGCCGATTCAGGTAGTATTTTCAGGTCTTTTTCAGACTATGGTGCACGCACACACACAGTGTTTAAGTACTTGCAAGGTAGAAATTAGCCACTGGAGTAATTTGAAGGCATTTCGATTGACTCCACACACACTTGTAAGTGGCTGTATCTATCAGTAAGTCATTTGGATTGTTGTCAAATGACTTTAAGGCCTTATAAATGACCAAAACGTTGAATGAAGCATTCATAGACAAAATGTAATATTTGCCCTGTAGCTTAAAATCCTCTAAATCAAGTTTGCATGTTGGCCTATCCTCCATAAGAGAGTTAGATTTTATTTAAAAGATAGTTAAAGCACTATTCAGGGTTCAATTCAAGTTAAGCTTAATCAACAAAATTCATAGTATAAACCACAAAAAAAGCAAGTGTGAGGCACTTACAATGGAAGTAAATGGGGCCAGTTTTGAAGTATTTAAGCATTTAGAAATGTGAGGCTTGAAGCGCTTGTTAATACTTTAGTTGAATCATATTATTTGAGTTGTAAAGCAGTTTAAATCATAATTTTTAAGTTGTACGTTTTCACAGATCAAATTTGAAAGATCAGATATAACAACATTGTATGTATTTATTTATTTACTTCTTTACTTACTTGCTTTTTTTATTATTATTATGTTTACATTTAAAAAAAGAAGTAAAATGTGTAAAAGTTTAAATTATTTTTTGTGGATATCAATATTATGCCACAATAATGTCGACTGAGCATAACTTTTATTGTCCACAGAATATTCAGTTTTTATTGCACATCACAAAAACAGTTTCAGGAACAGTTTTGAAAGAATGTCCATATGTTTCAGTAAAGTCTGCCTTTGTGCTGATAGACACCCACTCCCATCCTTACATTTGCTGTTTGGGAAAAAAAACAACAAAAAAAAAACACTCCACCATCTCTGTATGGTTCCGCGAATCTGACATGCAGCTGGCATTAAACACGTATTTTCCCATATTTCGCAGTTGTGAATTCAATAGGGTTGCTTTGCCTTGCAATTACACACAATTTTTTCCACACTTTGGAACATGTTCATGCCATGCTGGAAGCTTATTGGTGCATGTCTCAACAAAATGAGTCTTTAAGTACCATTTGAGTGCGAGTTTTCCCTCCACTTCTCTATGGCATCATTTTAGATAAGAATCTATTGGCAATGTGATGGCGGTGTAGTTCATCAAACCTATTTCTGACTAAATGAATTCCAGCAGAACTTTCACAGCTCTGATGTTTATATCACGCTGGAGAGAAAGGAACACGCATTTGTTCGGCTCAGTCAAATCTCTGCTTCTGTAGTGACAAGATGTAATCTTTAAACAAAGGCTTCAGTCTCCAAAATCTTGAAATCCTACTTTTATGTTGTGTGTGTAATTGTCTGATAACTTCAAAGACAGGCCTCATTTACAGCAATTGTTGGTAAATTTTGTCTAATATGGCAACAACAAAGGAAATGTATAATTATATAATTGTGCTTGAGCAACACCTTAATTCCCTGGATGTCTCCCTGCCCTCATTCTGTCAGGGAAAGTTCACACCCCACGTTTTATTCTGAAGGAGAGAGACGGGTTACTGTTTACTCTATAACTAGAGTATAACAAAATACAGCATTAGGTCAATTTGGGTCGAGATAAAGCTTCCTTTCAGTGTAGGAGTTATTTATTAATGGGGCTCGTATGTGTGCGTCTCTACAAAATATTTCATGTCAAGTTCTCAGAATAGAATATTAAGGCAAGAAATACCATAGAAGCATATTCCTGTTCTCTGAATAATTGTTACGTCTCTAAAAATAGTGTTCTGTAATATTTGCAGAAGCTCAGATGGAAATCCCCTTGGATGCAGCGCCCAGCGGTCAAAAGATTTTGCAACACACTTCCCCGTATTTCCTACGAGTCTGCATATGGAGGTTTTATTGCCATCATCATCAATGACAACAAATAGGTTTTTTTTTTGCTTTGTTTTATTGTGTTTTGTTCCTACCCTACAGACATTTGAAAGTTAACTCATGCAGGAAGGGATGATTTCTCTGTCATTCATTCAGTGCCACCTCCTTAGGATTCAGACTTCCTGTATCACTTCCCCTAAACAGAAAGAGTCCCTAAATGAGTCGGACAAAGAAATCATTAGGCCAGATCTGTTTTCTCAGTTGTACTTAAAGGGATAATTCAGCCAAAAATGAAAATTCTGTCATCATTTACTCACCCTCACGCCGTTTGAGTCCAAACATCATTGGCCCTAGTTGACTTTCACTGTATGAATTGAAAAAAACAAAAACAAAAGCAACAACACACTATGCAAACTATATTTAAAAATGTCTTTTGTGGTCCACAGAATAATGAAAGTCATACAGGTTTGGAATTGCATGATTTTCATTTCTGGGTGAACTATCACTTTAACTGTATGAAAAATCAGTGCACAAACATTTTGTTAGTGTGTGCCATGAGATATGCAAGCAATAATGTATTGCGAATGCAGAAATACATATCAATGTGTTTTTGAGGCACTTAAACTCGAAAGACAGCTGTAACCTCAACAACAATATACAAATAATTATGCTGCCTGGAGAAAAAAAAATATGCTGCCTGTTAGTTTAACAGTTTAATAGATATGTGATTGTTAGGTGCAGAAAGCATTTAAAGAGGAAGAGGAAATGAAGAATAGCATCAACTTTCACATGATGACAATGAGCATAAAATAAAGAAAGTGTTTATAAGGTGAGATGCTGCATGCATGTTTCATAATTCTTATGGGTTTCAGTCCTATAGATAATTGAGGTCTTGTGCGGATGTGTATTTGAATTTTATTGGAGATACTTTAAGGAAAAATCAACTTCAAGGTTCATGAATTATTAGATATTTTGTGTATGTGCACATATGTAATATAACAGTGCATCTTGAGAAGCAAATCAGTGTATTAGAAAGATTTCTGAAGGATCATGTTACACCGAAGACTGGAGTAATGACTGCCAAAAATTCAGCTTTGCCTTTCTATTTTAAAATAGAAAACATTTAGTTATTTTAAATAAATATATAATAATATTTCACAATATGACCGTTTTTACTGTATTTTAGTTCAAAGAAATGCAGCCTTGGTGAACAAAAAGGCATTTTTGAAAAGCAATTAAAAAAAGTACTGATCCCTAACTTTTGAATGGTATTTTTAACTTTATATTAAAAAAAAAGTTTAAAATGCAGGGTAATGGTTAGAGATTTCTTGAGGTTAACGTATGTGTGTGTGTTTTCATGTACATTCAGTGTGAGGGTTTGTGGTTCTTAGGCATTTATTGTAATGGTTGAGAAAAACGAGGGAGGGAGAGAGAGAGGAGGGGGTACCAGCACTTTCACTTCCCCAATTTGGCATCTGCAACTGTCCATTACTGGCAGCTTCCCATCTTCGAGCGGCCGAACAGCTCTCCAACCTCAATAAAGCCATACAGAAGCAAAGAGATGTTTTACCAAACGCAGCAATAAACCAACTCTTATTCTTCCATCACGCTCGATTAAGTGAATTAAATCCCAGTTGAAGAAAATTAATTTGTATTGTAATACAGCAGCACAATCCTTTTTTTAATCTCCAGGACTATTATTATTTACTTAAAACATAAATATAAAAATTAAATAATTGTGCTGAATAGAAACAAGAAGTTTTTTTTTTCATTTCAAGAAGTGGTAGGCTCATGATAAGACTGAACTGTACAGCCTATGTTTGATTAATTTAAAACTTGAACATTTCTCGTCCAAATATTAAGATTTGTACTTTTTTATTCCTCACAATGCCACTTTGAGCTATATAAAAAAAGTACAGTTATATTAAGATTTTTGTCAGGATTTGCATAGCACAGTTTGACAAATATGGATAAGAGAAAAAGACTTTAAGAAAGTAACACCAAATTGAAAACTTTTAAATTGGAATAAGGTTTAAAATATATATTTAACATCTGGGTATAGGTAAACATCTGAACAATTAATCAAACTAATAAAATCACAGAGCTTTCCATGATTAATTATAGTAAATCATAATTAAATCACACTTGATATGATTAAGAAATGAATAAATTCATAAATACTGTATATTTATGTATTTTTTAACTTAAACTTGACACGTACAGATTATTTTGATTAATGCACGCATCTCTGCCACAAGGCCTAAACTGCAAATTTATCAGACATTTCTTGATAATTTAATAACATTAACATCAATTATAGAACATGGCCATTCTTAACTTTTAATTTAAACAAGGTTTAATCATGAAATAATTGTAAATGTGACATGATGCATGATTGATCATAATACATGTGATATTTAGTGCCTTCATTTACTTACAAAAAGATAAATGAAGTTTATCTCTCATGAACTCAGGTAAGCACCTGTTGTTGTTTTATGAATTGTAAATATGAACAGGTTTGACATCTCTCTGAATCAGTGAAAAGGAATCAGTAAGGTGGAAAGCATCACTAAAACAGTCCACTTCATCTTGTACAACAACTTTTTTGATCAGATGTAGGATTCACTTATCACTGCTGTCAGCCAGTCCATATTGGTTACAAGGGCTACTGTGATGGAACTGCACCATTTGTTTTGGCCATGTGGACCATAGTTTGTAGTCTCTCCAAGCTGTCTGGGGTGGGGTTTGTGTGTTTTGCTGCTGTTTCAGCTGCCGGTGGCTGCTGTGTGTGTGTTGTGTGGGTGTGTGAAAAGATCTGCCACGGTCCAGCTGCTCAGCGCTCGACCCAGCTAGAGCCACCGCATGGCCATCCTCTTGGCTGACTCGCCGGGAAGTGCTCCACAAATCAGATGTGAATCTGGCCGTGTACCCTGTTGTTTACAGGCCATTGAAATGTTATTTGCTACAATTCCAGGAGTGTTCTGTCCCGAGAAAAATTAGCTTCTCAGGAAGCTTGTTAAACAAACTTGACCACATTCAAAACACTGCCTCATCCACAACAGATGTTTGTTTGTCCCATCATTTTTGCACAGTTGTGCAAAACTAGCTGGTAAGAATAGGCTTCTTAAAAGAGCAGCTGTCCATTTGAGGATCTATCCTGTGGGGGATTTTGTGCGGTGCACTGTAGAAACAGAGGCTGTTCATAGATAAAGATGACAATTAGCAAATAAATAAACACATAAATACATAAATAGATAAATGATTGAGCTTACCTTGTAATGAATAAAATAGTAGTAAGAAGGACTTTAGTAAGATGTAAGAAAAATTCAAGTTAATATCTATCTATCTATCTATCTATCTATCTATCACCGTTCTATCTATCTATCTATCTATCTATCTATCTATCTATCTATCTATCGTTCTGTCTATCGTTCTGTCTATCATCGTTCTATCTATCTATCTATCTATCTAGCTATCATTCTGTCTATTGTTCTATCTATCTATCTATCTATCTATCTGTCGTTCTATTGTTCTATCGTTCCGTCTATCATCATTCTATCTATCTATCTATCGTTCTATCTATCGTTCTATCACTGTTCTATCTATCTATCTACCTATCTATCTATCTATCTATCGTTCTGTCTATTGTTCTATCTATCTATCTATCTATCTATCTATCTATCTATCTATCTATCTATCGTTCTATCGTTCTATCGTTCTATCGTTCTGTCTATTGTTCTGTCTATCATCGTTCTATCTATCTATCTATCTATCTATCTATCTATCTATCTATCGTTCTGTCGTTCTGTCTATTGTTCTATCTATCTATCTATCTATCTATCTATCTATCTATCTATCTACTGTTCTGTCTATTGTTCTGTCTATCATCGTTCTATCTATCTATCTATCTA
>JAFVLL020022007.1:0-2500 GCA_021397915.2 Tor tambroides
GGGGGGGGTCTTACAAGGGTAAATAAAGAACTGGGGTCAGACTAGTCTTAAAAAGTTAGTCATCTAATTTTTTTTCCTCAAGACTGGTCATAACTTTTTAAATTCAGTTATGAAAAGGTAGATTGGTCTTATTAGTATCGGAAAAGTTAGATTGATTACTCTTGGCAGCTGCTAGCTGGTTAAACTAGTTCTTAAAACACAATCTTAACTTGGTGGCTAAGTTTATGCAACTGGCCCCTGGTTGTTTCAATAAGTTTTGTATAGTATTTTCTTTACTCTTTACTTTAGAAACTATGTCTAAACAGGGTAATATTTGATGTATTTGAGGTCAGAGATGTGTGAACGATGAAGAGACAGAGAGAGCTCAGCATCAGCCAATATTGTCTTTAATAGCCTGCATAGCACTTCATCTTTATAACATGGGATTTTGACCAAATATATTCAGTCTTGATTGAATTGTTGCAACAAGATGTTAATTTTTTTTGTAAATAATTAGGACATATAAGTTAATAAAAAATATTTTTTAAAAATATCTTAAAGTAACTACAAATGAGCATGTAAAGCAAATATCTTTAAAGGAAATGTCATGCAATGTTCTCACCTTTTTCCCTTTAGCTGTTTACTCTCTGTAAGTCTCAACACAGAAGCAGAACTGTTTATCATATAAAACTAGTTTAATTACCATGAGATCCAGTGGTGTGAGAAGTTAGTGAACGCTGTGGAACTCTAGTTCAGACGGCTGGAAGCGTGTGTTTCTGTTTCAGGTCACCAGTCAGGATAAGACTCCCGCAGTCGTGAGGAAAGCCATGGTCAAACACAACCTGGACCGCGAGCGAGCCGAGGATTATGAACTGGTTCAGAAAATCAGTGAGGAAAAGGGTCAGTCTTCATAAAGAATATGCTATAAAACAGCTGAAAAATAACCTACACATACCTTTGCTGATATCTGCCGCCTCGTCTGGATGATGAGCTCAATTTGGTCAGATGTTTGTTGAAAGAAGTTGAAAGTGTAGGGCCCTATCAAATATAAATTCCATTTTGTCCGTTTTAATTTTTCTGGACTCCTTTTTAATGGTCAAATTAAATTTTAAAGCATGTAAAATCATGAAACTTATACAATTTCACATCAGTTTATTAAAAGTTTAACAAAAATGACATTTTCAGGGCAATGTTCCCTCTAGTGTTTTCCTGTTTTTGTTTTACAATGCTCTGTTACTTACCAAGAAATTCTATTAAAATCGTTTTAAAAAGTCTCACACAGAACAGTTCACTTCTTTATAATAATATGATATAATATATAACTAATATGAAAAAATAAAGCAGTTATTGCTCATGAATTCCCTTTTGGAGGTCAATTATTTATTAGGCTTAAAATATAAAATAATATGATATTAAAACAAAAACAAATATTTTGAATAAATATTTTCAAAAACAGAAACATGTGAATTGTTTTACAGTTATCCAGATTCTGTGTTTTAGCATGTCTAATTATTTGAATGCATAAAAACAACTTAATTTATTCAAATTTATTCTTAAAATAGCCTTATGAATTTTTTTATTTTTTTTTTCAGAAATGTGTTGTGAATTAAAATTTTTCTGGTTATCAGATGAAGGCATAAAACATTAATTTCATTTATCCTTTAATTGAAAATTAAACAAATTTTATTTTTGGCAAGCAAAGGGGATTTACTACTAAAAGGAAGAAATGTTGCTTGATTTTAGTTTTAATAAGTTTTAATCATTTTAGTAGTAGTAGGAACTCCTAATATATTTCTGTCTTCAAGTTAAACCAAACTTTTATTTCGACGGGTTGCCGTGGATACCTTTATATTTCTGTGTGTATATGATATGATGCTAGTTTTACTCAAATGAAATGGTAAAATGCTCTCAGAGCAGTTCTGGAGATTCTGTCCTCATTTAGTGAGACGACAGACGCTGAAATCACCGCGAGCGTCACGCTTCAGTGTGTTTAATAAACGAAACCGTGCGTCTGCGTCATTCATTCACACACAGAACATGCACGATTCATATTCAAATCTAATTTTTGTGGCTTAATATTTACAGATTCCAGTCCACATCACAATATGATTTAAGTGCAATGACCTACTTTTGATAAATTCATCCAAAGTTTGACAAATTCGGCGTTATACGGTAATTTCTGTTTTTATGACTGAATTCCGTGATTCCGTCTGCGTTTTCCGCATCGCAGAAATCATAGTGAGCTGATTTTAAAGTAGTCCTGTTATTTTATTTCCACACAGAGCTGAAGATTCCTGACAACGCCAATGTTTTTTACGCCATGAACTCCACGGCCAACTATGACTTTGTCTTGAAGAAGAGAGGTTTCCCGAGAGCAGGCCGGACCAAACACGTGGCCAGCTCCACGCTGCCCCGAATGAAGCAGAAAGGTCTGAAGATCGCCAAAGGAATCTTCTAGATCCCAAACTCTGGCTGTGGCAGTACAGTAGCAGCTGGACTTTTGTCTTCAGGAGTTTGAGAG
>JAFVLL020022007.1:7500-14997 GCA_021397915.2 Tor tambroides
CTGTCAAGTTTATTTGTGTGTGTGTGTGTGTGTATGAGAACAGAAGACAGAGTTTGCTGAGGGAGAGCTGTTTACACATCGATAGTTTTCCTCACAGAGCATCAAATCCGTATTAAACTCCAGATCGGAGGAGTTACTGATCTCCAGATCACGATGTTTTTGCTCCTTGATTTCTGCGATGATTGATGAACTCGTTCACTGCAGAAACTGTTTGTTATGATCGAGTTTCACAGATAATGAAGGGAATCCGAGGACAGCTCAGTGTTTATGAGTTATCATTTCTGAGATATTATATCTGCCAAGAACACATCTGTTCTTCAGATTAGATTAGATTTCACTTCAGTTTCTCTTCAACTTAAAAAGGAACAGAATTCTAATAGTTCAAAAAGTAAACTATCAGTGCCCATTAATCATAAACCAGTTGAAATGCTCATAATCCTTATAAAAAATAATGTCATGATGCAATCTTGGTCCCAAAAATAAGTTTTATTTTCTTGACAAAAATAACGTGATATTGGTGTTCATGTATTTGAAGTGTTTGAACTCTATTGAAAGACTCCAGTAGAAATAATATTTGCAAAGTGTCAGATGATGCTGTTTGTGGGATTTTGTGTTTCACATGCAGTGTTAAATTACGTAATTTAATTACAAAATAAATGCAATTGTGTAATCAGTTACTGAGAAAAAATGTGTAATTAAATTACAGTTACTTATGAAAATGTTAACGATTGCAAAGGGGGTTACATCTGAATATTTACACACACACACACACACACACACACACACACAGACAGATTTAATTGATTTCTTTCATAAATCGCATTGACTGCTCTAAAATATGAGACACCAATGTTTCCGGAGTTTAGGACACAGAGTAGGATGCATGGTTATTCAATAACTGTTTTATTTATATGTTTATGCATATGCTTTATTTTTTAAGACTAACTGTTTTTTCCAAGGCATTGTTAGACAGTGTTTCTGTCATAACTATGCAAATATTTGATTTAAAAAATCAGTATC
This sequence comes from Tor tambroides, assembly GCA_021397915.2. Taxonomy (NCBI): domain Eukaryota; kingdom Metazoa; phylum Chordata; class Actinopteri; order Cypriniformes; family Cyprinidae; genus Tor; species Tor tambroides. Next base: position 8,521 of record JAFVLL020022007.1, read on the forward strand.
ATAACTACAAAACTATTTCTTGTTGTGGTTTTAAACCTGTATTTAACCTCAGAATGATCTCAAAGTAAATAGAGGTGCTAAGTCTGAATTTGAGCTGGCTGTGCTTTAAAATTAAATTATTGTAATCTTAGTTCAAATGATGAAAGATTATGAAAGTCTGACAGTAATCTGTGTTAGTAATACTGTAAGGTTATTCCTGCCTGCTTTAAATGTTTGAAAATGATTAAAATAAATTTAAAGTAATGAAATGTAATCAGTTACATTAATAAAGTAACTGAAATAGTTGCAGTACTCTTTTAAACAGGGTAACTTGTTAATCTGTAACCTATGGCATGTCCAGAGTAGCTCCCCAGCGCTGTGGATGTGTTATATTTCTATGCGTGTCTTCTGTAGGATGGGTTTCCTTCTGTCCAAACCCATGGAGCAGAGCTTCCAGAAACAGCAGGAGTTCATGCTGCTCACGCGCGGCCGCAGGTGCGTAGCCACAGACCCGTGTGGGGCCATAAGTGTCCAGATTTAAGGTTCTGGTACATGATTCAGAGTGATTCCTCAGGTCTGTTTGTTTTCACACCTTTCCGCCGGTCTGCTGTTAGCCGAGAGCCACAAGCGTTTTATTGCACTCGCGTCCTGCACGAAATGCTCTTTATCTGATGGATCTCGGCCCGTGAGGCAGTCATCATCGGTGACTTATGAAGAGAAAAATCTCCACCTGCTGACAGATTATGAAGAATTCAGTAAAATATGGTTGTATTTGTTCATTGCCCCGCCGTACGGCCCACAAATATCAGCTCATAAAGCTGTGATGAGGAATATGTGAGTCACACCACTCAGCTCCCTGCTTTTCATATTTCTGCCAACAGAATCACTTTTCCAGCTTTAGTCTTGGTTAGGTTGGTATCGTTTGAATTTGATCAATTCCCATTCTGATTCAGATTCTTATCGATTCCTATTTTTGATTCCAATGTGGAAAAAGTCAAACATTTAGATATCAAACATATTTATTGAGTGTCTCTTTTGCTGAACATTTTATTGCTGCTGAATACCATGAATAAAAATCAGCCGGCTACATAAAGTGTTTTTTTAAATGGAGGTTGTAGTTCTCTCACAATTCTGAAGAAAGAATAATACACAACTAAAAATCTGATGGAATTTCTGAATGAATGATTCAATGACTCACTTAAGATTGATTTGATTCATTACTGGATGAATCAGTGTTTTTGAATGAATCTCTTGAATGAATGATTCAATGACTCACTTAAGATTGATTTGATTCATTACTGGATGATTCAGGCTGTGTTTGAAATGGCATACTTGCTTACTGCTTACTGCACAGTACACAGTGCATACTGCCTACTATTTTTTAAAGAATAGTGTGTGAAACAGTATACAATAAGCAACAAATGTTTCAGAGTAGTATGCTTAATTGTCACATGACAAACACAAACATTAATTCAGCACAGCTGTCAAAGTTGTTACCTTACAAATAAATGTGCTAACTATTCTTTTTACAAAGGCTTGTTAATAAGGCTTCATATTAGTACACAATATTGCCCAACTGAACTCGTTTCGTAATTGAAGAACTTTAGGCTATTGGACTGAACTGAATGAGCTGTCTTTAACTGAACAATGATATTTTTGGCAGTTATACTAATTGGAAAAAGTGATATATTCTAGTTACACTAAGTGCAAATAATAATAAATAGCAGCATTTTCTTTAGCAACAGGTGTGTAAATAGTAGTTAGGTGGCAGATATTTATACTTCAATACTGTAGTACATTATAAAACAGTATGCAATAACATATTGAGTCTAAATTATCATAAATTTTATTTGATGAACGCCACTTTATTGGGACAAAAACCTACCTACAGCTAAGCACACTGTATTATTAATGAGGTGTTTAATCTCCACTTTTCAAATATTTACTTAATTTTTTATTGAAAATAAATGCCTTTCTGATCTGGTATTTGATGGGAAAAGGAGTTGCACGAGTTTGACAAAAGGCAGAATCGAACTCAGGTCGCTTGCATCAACAGCACACATCTCCCGCCTTTAACTCACTGCGCCACTGATACTACAGAGATACACACTGATACTGATACTACAGAGATACACACTGATACTGATACTACAGAGATACACACTGATACTGATACTACAGAGATACACACTGATACTGATACTACAGAGATACGCGTCTTTTGCAGTGCTGTTTATCACAGCCAGGCATTGGTGGCCGGAGAAAAATATTAATTAAAAAATTAATATAAAAAATATTAATTTTATTTATATATTATATTACTGCAATATTAATATTATGTAATATCTTTGAAATAATGTATAAAGCGCTATAGAGATAAAGGTGACGTCATTTGACTTGATCGTTAAAGTGCTGTAGAGATTAAAGTACAATTTATGTCTACAAATGATATTGTTTTTAGATGCACAGCAATAGTTTGTAGTTTACATGTATATGTATATACGCACATATACAAGTGTAACATTTATAATTACTAGTCCCCGCCTCCAGTTCACTCACGCGTTTGAAGATGAAACGTCACATGGAGCGCGTTGCGTTCTGGGAAACAGTATCCCACGCAGTGTCTTCAGATGCATACATCAAATTTCAGCAAATGTAGCAGGTAATCCGGGCATTCCATGCATACAGAAAATCCACATACTATTCACAGTATTCACACAGCATACTGCAGTATAGTAGGAGTTGTATGATAGTATGCCATTAGGAACACAGCTTCTGTACTGATTTCAGTGTACTTGAGTTATATTTAGCAGATTCTGGCAAATATAGTAGGCCATCCGGGTATTTCATGCATACAGAAAATTTGCATACTACGCTCAGCATACATACTGCATGCTGCAGAAATAGTAAGAGTAGTATGATAGTATGGCATTTCGAACACAGCCTCAGTGTTTTTGAATGAATCTCTTGAATGAATGATTCAGTGACTCACTCAAGATTGATTTGATTCATTACTGGATGATTCAGTGTTTCTGAATGAATCTCTTGAATGAATGATTCAATGACTCACTCAAGATTGACTTGATTCATTACTGGATGAATCAGTGTTTTTGAATGAATCTCTTGAATGAATGATTCAATGACTCACTCAAGATTGACTTGATTCATTACTGGATGAATCAGTGTTTTTGAATGAATCTCTTGAATGAATGATTCAATGACTCACTCAAGATTGACTTGATTCATTACTGGATGAATCAGTGTTTTTGAATGAATCTCTTGAATGAATGATTCAGTGACTCACTCAAGATTGACTTGATTCATTACTGGATGAATCAGTGTTTTTGAATGAATCTCTTGAATGAATGATTCAAAGACAAATACATTTTTAACAGCCCCTTTTCACCAGCTAAAAATAAAAGATGCGCACACAGGAATTGATAGGTGTACTGAAATTTTAATTTTATAGTAAGTATCTGATTCCTGACCTTAAGTATTCGATTCTGGAATTGGAATTGATTTTCGATTTCCAACCCTAGATATGAGATCACAAAATAACTCTATGTATTTCATTAGAACATAAAAACAACTCATTCCACTGCTTGTGGACTAATATCTATCTATCTATCTATCTATCTATCTGTCCATCCATCTATCCATCTAAAGCAGATTTGTGTCTGTCTCAGTACGTGAGCAGCTGTAGTTCAGAGATGCTGTCAGGTGCGTCTCTGCGGCTGATTCTGGTGTTTCTCTGTGAATCTGTTTCTTTCTCTGGGTTCGGTCAGTGCAGGTATTTCCGACCCACAGGCGTGTTCAGACGCTCATAAATACTCGTTATCACCCACAATCTAATAAACGTCCCAAAGCTCCTCCAGCACTTCCAGGAATCTGTGGTCATCTTTCTAAATATTGTTGTTCCTCATTGAACATCACATTTACTCCTCTTTTTTTTAGGCTAAAGAAAAATCATGATCTTTGTGCTTCAGAAATGCCACGAGGTCTCATGGAGAGGATGAACGTGCGGCTCGCTCGTCATCATGTTGCTCCAGATTCACACCACTCTTTTTCTTCTTTAAGAGTCGATCAGCAGGAGTCTGTAGGAATAATCCTGGCTTCACGTCTTCTGACGTCTGATGATGCTTTTGAGAGCAACAGATCCAAATTGCGTTCCTCTCCACTGCTTTGAAATCTCATAGGTTATGTTTACATGCACAGCTTTTGTTTCAGTCGGACTGAATTCATTCCGACTGATGAATCACAAGCTTCAGTTGATTTTTGACATGCACACACTGTACGCATATAGAAAGTTTCCTGCTGTTTGCGCATAATAACCATTCTCCTACACTGTTTCTTTATTTGCTTTGAACAGCAGAATTCATATTTACCCATTTCTGGTCATAACTTGGTGACAATGAGCATATAAACCGCTGTGTTGTGCTGCAGTAAAATCCTGTGGAATCTGAAACAAGAACTGGTGTTTCAGACACCAGACACTGTCCTGCTCCGTTTTACAAACTTCTTCAAAGGGAAGAACCGCACGTCGTAGGTTATTATGCTATTTCTACGTCATTGCACATGCGCAGTCATTTCAGTTGCAGTTTTCTGTCCAATCAAGCATTTACATGCGCTCTGAATCGTATTAGAAGAGGAATAAACCACTCCTTTCATTCAGATCGAGCTCAGTCGGATCGTGTTTACATGAAGGCTATTAAATCAGATTGAGCCATCAGTCTGATTACAAACAGATTATTTGATTGCATGCTAAATCAGCTATAGTAAAATTTTAGATTTTTTTAAATTATTTTTTGTATTTAATCATTTTTTATTTTATTTCTATCATTTCATTTTTTTTTTTAAATGTTTACAATTTTTTTATTTTTTTTAAAGGTGTCTTACTATTAAGAACTAACTAACTTTTTTGTAGCATTGTTGCATTTTTTTGGTTAAAATGACTGACGTTTGTGTGACTGAAGAAATAAACTCATTTTTTGGATTAATGTGAGAGTGAGTAAATGATGACAATTTTTGTCTCAGGCAGCAAAATATTAAAGGGTTAGTTCACCCAAAAATAAAGATTAGCCTGTGATTTACTCATCCTCGAGGCATCCTAGGTGTGTATGACTCTCTTCTTTCAGACGAATCCAATCAGAGTTATAGTAAAAGCTGTCCTGGCTCTTCAAAGAGTTATCATTGCAGTGGGTGGGTGTTTTTTTTTTTTAACAGTCCACTAGACGTCAAATAAAGACATCCATAATAAAACGTGCCTCATACGGTGTGTGAATAATGGCCTCCTGAAGCAAATCCATGCGTTTTTGTAAGAAAAATATCTATATTTCAAACGTAACCAGTCTCCTCTTGGCTGATATTGAAATCCTCCGATATTTTTCTTTACAAATCCTCAGTTTGTGCTCTAATTCGTGACCGGCGTTTTGTTCTCTCTCTGCGTTCGTCACTAATCACGCGACGCATACGTCCTCGTCATCCACCAGAACGACTTCTGCTTATGACAGTTAGATGAAGTGAGAGAGAAGTGTTTATTTTTCTTACAAAAACACATGGATTTGCTGCAGGAGGCCATTATTCACACCCCAGAGCCGTGTGAGGCACATTTTATTACGGATGCGCGTGCTTTATTTGACGTCTTGTGGACCGATGAACAAAAACACACCCACTGCAATGATAACTCTTGGAAGAGCCAGGACAACTTTTAATATATCTCCGACTGGATTCGTCTGAAAGAAGAGAGTCATGCACACCTAGGATGCCTCGAGGATGAGTAAAACACAGGCTAATTTTCACTTTTGGGTGAAGTAACCCTTTAAGGGCTGGTTTGCGGCAGCGTCTCATGTGTCTTCAGTGTCAGATGGAGATGCTGGTTGGCCCTGATGACGTGTCCGGCTCATTACGCCGTCAGACTGGTGTCTGTCGGAGATCGCTCGTCTCGTCTCGGCTCATTGTTAACGTTTGACCGGCTGTCAGGCGGCTCTGCTCCCGTCTCTTTGTTTGTCACTTCCGCTGCTCTGAAATTACAACTAATGACATTTTAATTGTCCTGAAAAGGGACGATGATGAAATTGTGTTAAGTGTGAGCTGTCGCTCAGAAATCAGACGGACGCTTCTCATTCTGTTCCACGGTTTTTACTTCAGTACGAAATTTATCGTCTGTTCACATTCACAGTAATGCTTTCAACAGATGCTTTTAAACCAAGAGAGAAAGAAACCTCAGTGACGTCCGTCAGATTTCAGCATGCTTTCTAAGATCTGATAGTTAGAATATACATGTGTCCCTGCAGCACAAAAGCAGTCTTCAGTAGCACAGGTATATTTGTAGCAATAGCCAACAATACATTGTATGAGTCAAAATTATCCATTTTTCTTTTATGACAAAAATCTTTAGAATATTAAGATCATGTTCCATGAAGATATTTAGTAAATTCCCTACCATAAATATATCAAAACTTAATTTTTGATTAGTAATATGCATTGCTAAGAACTTCA
>JAFVLL020022009.1:0-39654 GCA_021397915.2 Tor tambroides
AATAATAATAATAACGCAACTAAACGAGACGAAATAACGTTATAACATTTCGTTTCATCTCGTTTTGGTCAACGAAAATGAGGAGACATTTTAGCATAGTTTTTATTTTGTAAAGCACATTTAGTCTCGTTTTTATTCGTCAACAATATTGCATTATACATTTAATTATAGTCATCGTCACATGACCAGCATTTATGTTTCGTCTCGTCTCGTTTTCGTCACGTGATAAAGGTTCGTTGACGACGATATTTAGTCATAATTTTCGTTGACGAAAGCAACACTACATACTAGGAGAGTAAACTCCTTGAAGTGCTCTTATACCATCCTCAGCTGCGCATTTATGAAAGCAAAATACAACAGCAGCTGTAATTTTAAAACAAGCTTATATATGCTGAAAAATGTTGAGAGAGGGAAAGCCTGTTATCCCACAGTACTGGTTGTGGGCTGCACTCACAGTGCTACATCAAAGACTTTCATCACATGAAACGCGGTTAAGGCCTAAACATATTAGATTCTCCTGCAGCTTTGAGAACGATATGATCTCCAATATAAAGTTATGAACGACAAAGTGTGGTGAGCTTTCACACTGATACACTCCAGTCATCAATCCTGCTCCCTACATGGCACAAGACGAGACTCCTGATTGGCCGGCTGTGAGGGTGCCCCAGTAAACAAGTCTTCCTATTGGCTGCAGGAATGTTCTTCATTAAAAGATTCCGTGGATGAGGGGTTGATCTTAAATGGGCTGCAGAGCATTCTTATGATAAATGAGTATGAAAATATAAGCCCACCTTCCCCCAATATTCCAATATTCTTCATAAAAAACAGAGAAGAAAAACAATGCAAGGAGGAAAATAGCTCACATTTTTTGTATTAAGACGGGAAGTATGGGTTAGAGAAAGTTGAGTGTCTTCTTAAAAGGATAGTTCACACAAACACAGAAACTGTCATCATTTACTCACCGTCATGTCATTTCAAACCTTTATTGCTTTTTTCTTCTGTGCAACACTAAAGAAGAAAAGATATCTCAGTGTTTTTTTTGAAAGTCATACAGGTTTGAAATGACATGTAGGTGAATACATGATGATGTGATGATTGGTGAACTTTTAAATCAATGATAAGAATCCAGTATAAAAATGATTATTTATAAATAAATTAATTCCAGAATTTAATTTAATAAATTAATAATATATAATAAGTATTGTTATTTTTTTCCAATTATATGTTAATAATGTCATAACTTGACTTTCTCATCAAAAAAAAAAAAAATCATGAAAAACTCATGGCTAATATTATTTGCTTCTGGTTCTTTTGTCACACTGGAAAAAAGGTTAACGCAAGGACATTGCATTGTGGGATACCGCATAAGCGAATAGTTTGCACATTTAATATGGCACGTGTAGTAGGTAATAAATTGACAATATATAAAAATGTATAATAAAAATACTGTTATTTATAGTCCAATTCCATGCTAATAATGTTATAGCTTGGAAGTCTCATTTAAAAAAAAGTCAAGAAAAAAAAAATCAATCGTGGCTGGTATTGTTTACTTCTGGTTCATTTGTCACACTGAGCACACTGCACTGTGGGATACTGCATACTGTGTAGTTCGCAACGGTTATACACCACACATTATGACAAATGTAGTGGGTCAGTAAGGATGCAGCGATTAACCGGTTTCGCGATTAACCGCGCTTTAAAACGTCACGGTTAATTAATCGTAAAGGTTCCGCAAAACCGAGTGTTTCTGTTGCACGGAACGGAACTGTTGCAGCTTGCGCAAAACGAAAACAAAGTTACACTAGCGGTGCACCAGCTTAAAATGACGTGCTTATCAGAGACACCGAGGCTACTACACGCATTAGATTAGTGACAGAGGGACTAAACAGCGAAGCTTTATTTCCACCAGAGAAATGCCTGTCCATAGTGTGGGACCATTTTGGGTACACCAAGAATGACCAGGGTGTCATTTAAATATTGCCGTAAAAAAACTGCTGCTAAAGAGCGAATACATAAGGGATAGTGCACGGCTAGCTGTACATTGAACGATTTTAATGCACGACGTGAAGGCAAGAACCACCTGAAGCAAAGCAGCTCAGCATTCTGCCCGCTTCAGATCAGAAAGAGATGAAATAGTGCGGTAAGATCACATTTATTTGAATTAATTAATTATAACATTTAGCTACTTGAATTAATTATTCGATCGAGAGAGAGAGAGAGAAGTGACAGTTGCCTGTGTGAATTAGCCTACCTGCGTCTGTGCGTCTCTCCAGTAGGCTATTTAATCTATTTTATTAATAAAAGTCGCGGGGCAGAGTTCTCAAGAAGTTTGTGTCCTCCTGAATGTATGTACACGTGCGCAGCGCGATCTCCGATCTCACAAACCAAAACAATAGACATGATTTTCTCAGGCCACATGTAAAATCATATGAATTATTATAAAGATTATTAAAATGAATACGTATGGATGACAGTTTATTACAATAATATTTCAGTTTATTTCCATCATTAGTAACAGTTTCCCCTGTGGGATAAATAAAGTTAATATTAGTCGTATATTAATAATACTTCATTAACTTTATTTACTATCCCTGTTGTAGTATTATTCATAAGTAAAAACCAACAAGATTTTTTTTTCACCATGTTTCCAAATTCTCTACCCCAGGTCCAAAAGAAATGTAAAGAATGTACAAACTGAAAACATTAAATACTTTTGTGATCTATTTCCATTTCTTATTTTCAAAAGAGAAATCCTGTAATGGATGTTTACAGAGCAGCGGTCACCTTTTTTAATTCTAATGGGAGAGATGGACTTTTGTTAGTCTTTTGTTTATTATTATTTTGTGCTGTATTGTTGGTTACTGTGTTATTTCTGTTTCAAAAGCCAGCAATAAATAACACTTTAACATCTAAAGAGTGTTCATGTGATTTTTATACATTAGTAATGTTGGGAAATGAATAAATGCATAATAATCGTCATAATCGTAAAACCGTGATTATTCCTCAGACAATAATCGCACCAGCAAAATCTATAATCGTTGCATCCCTATGGGTCAGCTGGGTATTTGTTGCATACAGAAGATTCACACACTATGCACAGATTTCCAAACAGCTTAGAGATGCCTCCACTGAAGGCCTCGCTCTTAAGAGATTCCCAGTTCCTTGGGAAAGTGTAAATAACAGAGTCAGTCTGGGAGGTTTTGAGACAGTGTGCCTCTGGAGGGGGAAGTCACACCTGGAGGTATTGAAGCATCAGGAGATGATGCTAAGCTTGTGCCAGAAGCCTGCAGGGGCAACGAGACCCCATGTGGTGCCATCTTCATTTCACAATCACTCCCACACACATTCACAAAGCTGGTGTTTTCTTACATGTTCTACACTGTGTGAAGCACTGTACGGGGGCGAATGATAAAACAGTAGGAGAAAATCCCATTCATTCCTCGTCTTACATGAAACACTGCAGTCGGCAAGTCTCACAAAAGCTTTGAAATGCCTATGAAATTTGTAACAGTGCTTAAAGGGGGCAATTAAACCTCAATAGATGGTGAGTTAGTACTCAAAAAATATGACCTTTGTAGAAGATTAAATGTAGATATAAAAGAGAACCTCAAAACCAAGAAAAATATAAATATATATATTGTCAAAGAAATGTAATCCAGGATTTAGACTAAACTAGTATTAAAATAATAATAATAATAATAATAATAATAAACATTTTATTTATACAAAGAGAGAGAGAAAATAATAAAATACACAAATAACTAATAATATATTTATTTCACATCACAATGCGAAAACGTATGTATAGTACACTTTATTTTAAAATTTCACATTTTTTATTATGCATATAATAATATTTTACATTTTTATTATATTATTCTTTTTAATATTTATATTCAAATATGTGTATAATAGTAAGCTTTAATAGTAGTTTTATTTATACTATATTTATACTTTTTTTTTTTTTTTCAAATTTCAACTATTTTGTTATTATACAAAATATATTTGTTTTATTTATTTAAATGTATTTTGGGTTTATGTAAAATGTGACCTGGAGATTTATCCAAAGGAGCAAACCTATTCTGAGAGGACAGAGTTATAGTCCCATAAAAATGCTAAAAATATTACGAATAAAGAGAACAATGTCAGTAATATCAACATAAACAGTCGAATGGTTTGAGGAATATGACAATATATGAATCCTAATAGAAACTGTATAATCTAAACAATATTAAAACCCCTTTTTATCTACTTGTGTGGGCTCACCGTGACTGGCTTAAACCTTAAGTCAAAGATACAAATAATATATCAGTTATGGTTTAGTTAACTATTAGATTACATTAAACGTGTCACACAAGTGCCACTTTTCAGCTATCCTGAGGTAAACCTGCTTTAAAATCAATGAAATAGCCCCGCCCACATTGAAACCTTATTGGGCCAATATCCTACTCTACATATTTGTGTATTAAACATCATATCTTAGAAGCGATTAGCTCAATGTTTTCACTCTCAGTGCTGACTGAAAGAGCAGAGTAATAGTGTATACCACGGTATCCAGTGGTGTCCTGAGATAACCTCTGTGGTTTGTGTGCTGTTATGCACTCAGACAAGCCTGAAAGTCTCATGGAGGAATATGGAGCAGGATCTCTGTCTGCAGACACACTGACTCACTGAACCTCACCATGTAAGTGCACTGAGCGCCTCTGTAATAAATCACACACAGAGGAGCATTCCCACACTACAGGAGCTTACTTTTAAGAGATAGTGTGTCTGTATCAGAGCGAATGTGAGTGTGGAGGAGAGGAATAGGGGACATATCGCTTTCAAAGATCACAGGCTGAGATTGGCAAGTTGCTGTGCAGAGCCTGAAGGTGACCTCCAAGCTCTAATAACCACACACACACACACACACACACACTCAGTATCAAAGACTGTGAGGTCTGACAGCATTCTGTCTACAATAAAGCAAGGCCTCAAGTGTCTTGCTTTTATAAAATGGGACATAAATAAAATAAAAAATACAGCAATATTCCACATTTCAGCTAGAACATATAGTCCCTGTCATTTAAACTAAGGCAATGATATACATAGTATCAAGGTAAACAGGTGATTCTTGTCATATGTTTCAATAGCTAGTGCACTTGTCTTGCTGTCTGTTGCCTACATAGGTAGCATCATAAATGAAAATGAGACTAATTTGGGACCAAGCAATATTTTTCATAGGAGAAAGATGCTTGTTCTTTTGAAAATAATTAATTTTATTCAGCAAGGATGTATTAAATTAATTGACGCATCACAGTTTCCACAAAAATATTAAAGGGGTGGTTGATTGCGATTTCACTTTTTTAACGTTAGTTAGTGTGTAATGTTGCTGTTTGAGCATAAACAATATCTGCAAAGTTACGAAGCTGAAAGTTCAATGCAAACGGAGATATCGTCTTTTAAAATTCTGGCAGTTTAATGCCTACAAAAACGACAGGTAAGGGACTACAACGAGTTACTTCCCGGGTCAGATACGTCACGGACCCAGATAAACCCTGCCCCCGGGAACATGCGGCAAAGGGGCGAGGCCATGCTACGCTGCTTTAGAGAAGAGGAAGAGAAGACTAGGGGTGCATGTAAAAATCTATTCATATATGAATCGCGATTCTGTCTTCTATCGATTCTGATGGATTCACAAGTTTCAAAATCATTAAAGCAGCGGTTCTTAATACTGCATCTCTCTCTCTCTCTCTCATTCAGATCGTCAGATCAGCTCCAACAAACTGTTCCAATTATACACTTATTTTCACATAGCTATGAGAAGCGTTATACATGGACGCGCATGCGGTTACTGTGCTGTATTAAAGCTTAAATCAGGATAAATCCGTATATTAAAAGCTATCAGAAGCAGTAGCACTTACAAATAACAGCGTATCTAAAAGAATGAACCAAAAAAAACATACCATTAAAAACCATGCTTGCACAGGTTCTGCGCGATCCTCTTCACTAATATCCTCTGCGTCTCATTCGGGCTCAAATTGATAAGCAATATAGATGACGCCATTGTTTACAATACAACCGGAGCACATGCCGCTGAGCTGAGGGGTGGGACGTTCAGACGCGCAGTAGAGGCGGTTTAGCCAATCACAACACACTGGACCAGCTAACCAATCAGAGCCCATCACGTATTTCTGAGGGAGGGGCTTCATAAAACCAGGAAATAATCTGGGCGTTTAACAGAGAAGGGACAGAGAGGTGTGGAATAGAGGTAAATTATGTGAAAAATAATGCGTTTTTCAAAAAACTAAGCATGAACATATGTTTGACTGCACCCCATAAACACAGTCAAGCATAGAAAAAAAGCAGTCAACCACCCCTTTAAGCAACTGTTTTCAACACAAAAATAAGAAATGTTTCTTGAGTAGCAAATCAGCACATTAGAAGGCTTTCTGAATGAACACTGAAGACTTGAGTAATGATGCTGAAAATTCAGTTTTGCATCACAGGAATAAACTACATTTTAAAATACATCAATATAGAAAACAGTTATATCAAATCACAATAGCATTTCACATTATTCCTCTTTTTACTGTATTTTAGTGCTGTCAAACGATTAATCGCGATTAATCGCATCCAAAATAAAAGTTTTTGTTCACATAATATATGTGTGTGTACTGTGTACATTTATTATGTATATACAAATACAAACACATACAGTATATATTTTGAAAATATTGACATGTATATATTTATATTCATATAATTTATATTATATATAAATAGATTTAATATATAAACAGAACATACTTTTCTTAAATACATACAAGCATGTGTGTGTATTTATATATACATAATAAAATATACACAGTACACACATATATTATGTGAACAAAAACTTTTATTTTGGATGCGATTAATCGTGACTAATCGTTTGACAGCACAACTATTTTTTTTTTAATTGTTTTGAATGGCAGTGTATAAACAGCAACTCGTAGCAATCATAAATATTGGGTAAAATGGGCGGTTTTTAATTAGATTGGGCTATTCTGTTATTTTAGTACTAAATGAACTATATTTATATTCTACATTTCAACTCTCATCTTCTTGAGTTTCTACACTAAGCTTGTCGCAATGCATGTTCTGTAAAATTGCCTTTTGGTCAGTGTGAAGCTAAATCACAAATTTGTACTTGATATTAATGCATGGGTAAAGAAAATGAGTGGAATGAATGAGCTGAAATCATTCGGCAGGGACGATCGTTTGACGGAAAATGCCGAGTGGCAGAACGTGCCGAAGAGTGACGGAAAGTACCGGATGCACGCGGAACAACGGGAAAAAACCTCACATGGCAAGTGCGTGCGTGCAGAAAAATGCAGTGAAAACTGGAAAATGCAATCGATCCAGTGAGAAATAACGCAGACTGCAATGCACAAGTGTGTCTGAGGACAACATATGCGCAAGCTGCAGCAAGTGAAGCACAGAGAGGGAAAATGCATCAGCACTTGGTCATCTCAGGGACACTAATGGTATGACAATGTCTCATTCTGATTATAAAGGACTGATCGTCATGTAGATCTGCATTATTCAATCATAATAATGTGCAATATGGAAGAAAACGGTGATTCGTGTTACACTGTGGTTGTTTATTAAGTGTGAAATTCGACGGTTTGCTTGTTCGTTAGAAATGCTACGCAGTTAATTATACCGTTGATTTATTTAAATAGATCATGAGAAATGGAAATGTTATGTCTTAATAACTAAAGAAAACAACTTGAATATGTAAGTTAACAAATGATGAGTCAAGTTTGCATAGAAAAGTTTCTTTATTCTCATTGTGTTGTATTTCTGTTTAAGTGAATGTCATAAGTAATGGATATTTTCTTTCTTTTATTTCTTTTCTAAGGTTTTCAACCTAATTCACCTAATTCAAGCCAATGTAAGCCAATTCAGCTTGATGCTATTTGCTTAAACTGAGTAATTGTCAAACCTGACAGAATTCTGAAAATACAAAGGCTGAAACTGATTTGGAGTTGTTCCCTGTGTCCCCTGTGAATGGCTGATGCTCTTTTCGAGTTAGGAGCAGATACTGGTGTGTGAAATTCCCAGATAACTCGCCAGTCACGTATCTAGAAAGCTGCATCTTTTTTTTCTCATCAGAAGTGCATCTATGATGCCTTAAGATGCTGTCTAGGTAGGCAGTTCACTATAATTTGGAACAGGGATAGAGAAAGTTAGTCTGCCTCTTATCTACAAATCACTCTATTCTGTACTAGGGTTGCAGACACTATCATTTTCTTTTCACCATCTGAACTAGAGCCGAAATGGGTTCTCCCGGAAGACAAGAACCTTACACACATACACACACACAGTATGAACATTGCCAATGTTTCTGAAGCTGTGATATCTATGCACATGAATTGAAGCTCAATGAGAGAGAAAAGCAGTTGAACAGCATTTTAACATCAAGTTCACTGGCACTGGAAGATATGAGCATCCCTAACTATGCAGATAAACATCCATAACTAGACAAATACCACAAACACACATACACTGCACACAATGCATGACAAATTGTGAGGTACAAGTCAAAGTAATTTTCTAATGCTATATTATTAAAGCTTAACATGTAAATCCAGAATACAAAACTGTGAACAGCAATCTCCCACAATGCAATCGGATCAGAATGAAGCGTTATAAAATATAAACACCTCCATATGAATTTCTGTCACCTCTGATTATAACACATTCACATGTCTCTTACAGGATGGGTGAGAACTCCTAACAGCCAATAAATTAACATGATTTTACATTTAATTACCATGAACAATTTAAAGTATTTATCCAGAGTGTCCAGCACTTGTATGATATCTCCCTGATATCATCTGTTATTTTTTGTTCTCGCTGAGAACAGAAAAAGCTGCATTTATTTTTTAATGAAAAGTCCTAGTTTGCCCCCATCAAAGGCGACAGAGACACTGATATACAACAGGAAGACAGACTCTTTAAGACATCACTCGGCTCCGTCTGTCTTGAATAATATTTGATCAGTGGAACAGACTGGTCCTGATGCTTATTGATCTCCACTATTAGCCCACAAAATCGACCAACGTTTGCAGGCGACTGCAGACACCTTCTTGATCCGGGAAGTTACTGTCAGTCAAAAATCTCATCCGAGCTCTATAAGATCAGACATTACTTTAAATTACGCAAAGATCATGGCATTACAGTATAAAGTCCTGTCCCACAGCCAGCTAAAATGGTAAGGGCCCAGAGGAACATCACCATAGTGAAGGGTCATAAAACAATAAAACGTTGGGAGAAGACTGATATCAAATCATGGCAACAGAAATTTGATTGTCAATGCATAAAATTAATAAATGTACCTTCAAAATAAATGTACAATAAATAACAAAAAATACAAATACATTTTATAAAAAATAAACAAATTTAAAGAATAAATAATACATTTTCCCTCATGTTAAACTATTATTATTACAATTGTTAATAATCGTCTTTTTTTTTTTAAGTATTTCAAAAATTTACTTTTGTAAATATTTTAGTAATCATTTATTATTTTTAATATTATTATTATTATTATTATTATTATTATCATTATTATTATTATAAATGAATAAATTATTATTGTACTAAAAATGTTTTACAAAAGTATTATTAATGATATAATTAAATATATTACTAGTACTACTACTCCTTATAATAATAATAATAATAATAATAACAACAACAGTAACAATAATAATAATAAACAATAATATTTTTTACGACTTTTACACACGTATTATTATTATTATTAAATAGGGCTACAAAATGATTAGTCGTGATTAATCGATTCAAAATAAAAGTTTGTTTACATACTATATGTGTGTACTGTGTACATTTATTATGTATATATAAATATGCACATATATGTATATATTTAAAAAAATATATTTGTATTTATTGTACATATTTGTATGTAAACACCAGTATATAATTTATACATAAATATAAATATTTTACATATAAACCTAACATATTTTTCTTAATATATACATGTATTTGTGCATTTATATATACATAATAAATATACACAATACTTCACACACATATAGTGTGTAAACAAACTTATTTTGAATTGATTAATCGTGACTAATCATTTTGCAGCCCTATTATTAAATAATAAAATTTTAGTAAATACATTTTATTTACAAAAGTGGTACAATATTTTTAACATACAATATTTAAAATATATACATATGTAATACAAATATATACATGTGTTTACAAAAGTATTATATTAAATAATAATAATAATAATAATAATAATAATAATAATAGTTATCCAATACATAATTTTATGTACTGAATATTGCATTTCTATAATAATAATGAAAAATGTAATTATTAGTAGTAGTAACAATAATACAACATTTATAAAAATGTACACATTTAAATTTATTTACATTTACATTAATTTACATTTATTTAAATGTATTATTATTATTATTATTAATTCTAACAATAATATTGTGCCACTTGAAGTGAAGGCTTCAAGTGGCTCATCCTATCTTAATTTAGAACTATTCATTTTATAATAAAGCATTCACCGTGGAAAAATAACATGAGCAAATGTTAACCAATGCATCACGGAATCAATTTGCCCTTTAAAATGCCATTAAGGTCTGTGGTGGATTAAATCTAAGTGCATCAGAGCAGAGATAACATCTGTCATATGAGTTTTTAATTAAGCATTGTTTTCGCTTGTATTTGCAGCTAATGTTGTTGTGTGTTTGTACGATCGAATAATCAGACTCCCCCATTCCTTTTTCTGCAGTCTTTCTGCTGTGGAGGGCTATTAACGGTTAAGATTACAACACCAGAACGTCCTTGAGCTCCCGGCAGGGCGGCCCCTCCTCTCTGTGTGAAGACAAGCTCTTCTCAGCAAGAAAATGGCCTGGATTAAGACAAGGACATGACAGACCTGTTCTGCAGATCGGTGTGGCCAAAGCCCATTGTTAAAGGCTCAGAGAACCCATTTGACCTTTTACCCGCAAAGTGTTTTCTATTACAGATCTAAAGGTATAACAATGCAGTATCCACCAAATATACAGGTTTGGGCCATGCTATGATCAGGTAAACTGGTGTAAACCGCTCTGGAGATGGAGATAGTGGATGGGTATTAAGGCTTCATTTCACAGAGATCTTTGCTTAGAGTTCAACATGGATGTCAGCATTAGTACAGCATACTAGCACTTACATGACTTGATTTGAAAGTGGGTGCTGCGAGCAAACATATATGTGCTCTCATTCGCCCTAAGCAACATCCCACGCATGCACGCCAGCACATATATATCATATAAAGCGTACTCATCATCATGCATGCAGTCAATAAAACTAATCTCCACTGACCATGCAACAATACTAAGGTCACTTGAATCCACGGTTTAGGAAAACATGAGCTGTACATTTTCTAAAGAAAAAAAAAGATGAAGGGTGGACAGTTGCCAATTAAGGAGTTGCTTTGCTGTTGATAAGAAGAGGAATTTACTGAATTGCAATTGAAAGAAATTTCATCCATCCATCCACTATCCATCTATCCAACTATTTATCTATCCATCCATCCAATATCCATCTAAAATCCATCCATCCTTTTATCCAATATTCATCTATCCAATCTATCTATATCCATCCATCTATATATCTATCTATATCTATTATCCATCCATTCATATTATCTATCTAGTTGTCCAACAATTTATCTATTATCAATTTACCATTCATCCAACAGTATTGTTACTGTTAACTAACGTTAAAACTTTCTCTTTTTTTGTCATTGAAATAAAGCAGAAATAACATGCGACTCTGGACCACAAAACCAGTCATAAGGGTCAATTTTGCTGAAATTTAGATTTATACATCATCCGAAAGCTGAATAAGTAAGCTTTCCATCGATGTATGGTTTGTTAGAATAGGACAATATTTGTCTGAGATACAACTAGGGATGTAACGATTAACCACGAGCCTGTTGAAAATTGATTCAAATATGTGACAATTCAAATCGGTTGAGATGCCAAACAAATCGCGACACAATTGCAGTAACGTTAGGAGTTTGTATGAATGTATCTCTGAGGGGAACTGACTGTCTTTAGAAAAGTTTACGTGGTATTTTCTTTTCATCTTGCTTCTGAACGATGCATATTAAAGTAGTGTTCATGTTTTGTTTACAGCGGTAACCCAGGAAACACTATATAATTGCTGTTCATAAGCGCCACCTGCTGTCAGAGAGTGAATTGTGTGAATGAAGTCTCATTCAGCTCCTCTGATGTTTCGTTCAGATATGTTTTATGTAGTACAGTTTCACAAAACTCTAAGTCAGACCATTCTGTTTTTGCTTCAAATTTCAAAATTATACAGTCAAATTTAGATTAAACCTGCTCGTGCTGCATGTATGCTGTATCTTTGTTTAGATAATGATTAAAATGCAGTGGTTGCCTCTAATTTTAAATAGAAAGAACACAGACATAGCCTTAGTTTGTATATATGAAGAGATTTCTTTTATTTGTGTAACTTATTTGATTTGGAGTTTGTTTTAAAATTTCAGTTTAGTTTTGTTATATTTCAGTTTCACAAAGAAACGTGAAGCAATAGCCTAATAAAAGGACACCTTTTCATTTACTGCAAAATGTCTTCAATCTCATTTTGTTAAAAAAAAAAATTGTGAGAAAATCGAATCGTGAAATCAAAATCGTGAATTGAATCAAATTGTGAGTTGAGTGAATCGTTACATCCCTAGATACAACTATTTGAAAATCTGGAATCTGAGGGTGCAAAATATTTAGAAAATCGCCTTTAAAGTTGTCCAAATGAAGTTCTTAGCAATGCATATTACTAATCAAAATTACGTTTTGATATATTTACAGTAGGAAATTTACAAAATATCTTCATGGAACATGATCTTTACTTAATGTCCTAATGATTTTTGGCATAAAATAAAAATTGATAATTTTGACCAATACAGTGTATTTTTGGCTATTGCGACAAATATACCTGTGCTACTTATGACTGGTTTTGTGGTCCAGTGTCACATATATATTAACTGTAATACTTTTACAACAAACATACTTTACAAATATATGTAATATTGTATTTATATATATTTCTTATTTATACACATTTGATACTAGTATTGCAACCTTTATGAGTAAACAAGGTACAAAGGTGTACCTTTTGAAAGGGTACCGGCCCACTGACAGCTTATAATTTTTTCTGAGAGTGTATAATTATAGAACAGAAGGAGGATGGAACAGAAGAGTTTTTATTTAGAATGCACTGCAACATGTATCAAGAGTAACAAAGTGAGTCACTGTGTTTGTGCAAAAAAGAAACATAAAAAAAGAAAAGAAACACAAAATAACTCATTACAGCCTGTCCTCAGATGCTGTTTAAGTAAATATTGCACTATTTATTGCTTTCAGTTTAAGGTGGTTTTGTAATTTCCACAGTTTGATCGTCTTGGCCCGGAGTCGCACAATGAAAACAGGAATGCTTCAACAATGCGGTGCAAACGCTGTTGGTTGTGCATTGAGAACGTAATACATTTGAAACACTAAATACTACAGATTTGGCTGGTGTGGTTTTAGCACCGCGCTACCATTCTTCTGCAAGAACTCTTCATAAAATCAAAGTACTGTTTGGAAAAATCCACAATGACAATTTGTAGAGAGGGTACCCTTTTAAAATGAAGATTTTCTTTTAAAATCAAACAAATTCCATTAATAAAATCAGTCTTTTGGCACAAGGAGAATCTATGAAGTATGTTCAAGACACACAAGTGAGGAAGGAAGACAGATAAACTGAAGAAACTTGTTTCCACTGCAGTTCAGTCTCTTCACTGCATCTACATGGAAGCAAACACACACACACAC
Organism: Tor tambroides; assembly: GCA_021397915.2. Taxonomy (NCBI): domain Eukaryota; kingdom Metazoa; phylum Chordata; class Actinopteri; order Cypriniformes; family Cyprinidae; genus Tor; species Tor tambroides. Next base: position 13,908 of record JAFVLL020022009.1, read on the forward strand.
ACACACACACACACACACACACACATACACTTCCTTCTCTCTGCTGGTTTAGTTGAAAGGAGGAATCTCCTCTCCAAACTTCACGAGGTGAGCGGCATTTTTGGCTTCATGGAGCACCTGTGTGTGTGGAGACAGACAGTGACACAGATACAGTACTGAAAATGTGCATGTTAAATCTGACAGTTACAATTTAATTAATTTCATAATGTACAACATTAACATGTTGTTACTGATCATTCAGCAGATTACAGGCCCGTGATCTGGGCGGCACACACCTTGTTGTGGACGTATGACTCACAAGCGTAGCACCAGACAGAGAGGTCAGCGAAGCTCAGCACCATAGGGTGACCCGACTCCTGCCCATGGGTCACCATGTGCTGGTTCACATAACGCCCGCAGAGCACCTGAAACGAAACTTAAAAATAGTGCTTCACCCACAATACCATTCATATGTGATCTGTAAAAAAAATCATTGGTCTTATTCACTCATAAATGTGTGGAGTATTCATATTTATACACACAGGAGACCTACTGACGAAAAAAAATTCCACCTAATTCAGTGATTTTTGACCTAGAGAGGATTTTCTTTTTCCCAAAAATAGTTAATGTTATGATATTGGGCTTAAACTTACGTAACAATGTTCCAAAAAAATGTATAATTTTTGGTCTGTTTTAGGATGTTTCCATCTTGCTATATTAATGGTGTTCCCAGTCTAAAATAACTGGCCTACAAAAAAAATGTTTACATGTTTTTCATTATGCTATATTATTACCACATCTTGGATTCAGTTTTTTTATCAACTTGTTTTCTTTCAATTAGCACAAGTTTTATATTTCTGTTTGGAACTGAGCTTATGCACCTCAGTTTATAAGTGAATACTGCCAAAATTATTCACAAATAATGTTTGATTTTTTACTTAAAACCTGAGGTGCATAAACTCAGATCAAATAGATACAGGTACAAATGATTTTTTGTAATGATTGCTTTTACATAGTGGAGCTTTGTAATTCCCTGATGGGTAATCATTTATATATTGCAAATGAAACATGAATTGAATCATTCACTATTTTCTGTGCATTCTAAAAAACTAACAACTAATATATGGATTGAAGTGATGTACATTCCGTTACATCATAAATTTTTTCACACATTTCCCACATTTTTTCCATTTGCATGCACACTTAGTGAATGAGACCCAGTGTGCATCACTGTTGGCAGTGACAAGCCGTAACTCTAAACTTCCTTTAGCACTCTGTAAGACTGCTACATGAATGAGTTTGGCACATCTATGTGTTGTTTTTGCTGTGACTTTGAGTGTCATTAGCTGTCACCTTGTAGCAGAAGAGGCAGATCCAGTTTTCTGTATCGCCTCCACACTCTTCACATGGAAGGAAGACATCGATGCCACCTGCGGGCACCGGTCGCACTGACTCCAAGTGTGGGCACCATGGCAACGGGTCCACCACATACATGGTGTCCTAGCAACAAAAGCCACATGATTGGATCACCACTCAAATTCACATTTACAATTTCACCCAGAGTACTGAATGACATGACAGAATGAAAACAAGAAATCCAGCTCTCAGCGAAAGCAACATTCTTAAATTCACCCCCACACCCACATGTATGTGTATATATATATATATATATATATATATATATATATATATAAAGCTGGATAGTAACTGATTACGTGTAATCTGGATTATGTAATCAGATTCCGAAAATGAAGTCCTTGTAATTAGATTAAATCGGAATCAGACTACAGTTACTTTTTTATTGATTACATGATTATATATTATTCGCACAACAGCAATAAACTAGCAGTAAACAAATAAAATATTCAGGTTTTTTTAAGTACATTTTTATGATTTAATGAATTATGAGCTTTTCAATCCCCCTGCAGTTCCTTCATGAACCCCAGCTGGGAAACCCTGATAATGTAATGTTTAATGTTCTTCATTTTGTTAATAACAACAAACAAAATAGAGTAAATTTGCTTACTCTTTTTTTTTTTTTAATATCAATATGGTACAAGATTATCCTATTTAAATCAATGTGATAAACGGTTTAGGTCAAAGTAATCTAAAAGAAGTCTGATTATACTATCTAAAATGCGTTATGTAGTGAATTATGTTACTAATTAATTACAATTTTTGTCATATAATTTGGAATCAGTAATGGACTACAATTTGTAAGTAATATATAGATATATATATATAGAGAGAGAGAGAGAGAGAGAGAATATATATATATATATACAGAGAGAGAGAGAGAGAGAGAGAGAGAGTAAATAACATCATAAAAGTTATTAAAAAAGTTTTTTTTATTACATAATTATCTTTGTATTTATATTTGTAATTATCTATTAACTACTAATAAATATCTATATTTTTAAAATATAAATATATAATAAAAAGATACTACTACTACTACTATTAATAAATCATAAACAATAATAAAATATAATATTCTATATACATATTTATTTTTATCGTTTTAATATATAATTAATGTAATATATTTATTTTTTATGATTACGAATATAAAATATATATTTAGATGTTTAATAGTAGTAATAATAAAACAAAAAATACATAACTAAATATATGAGTCACATTTAACAGCAATGAAAAGAAAATTTAGTACGTTACCAAATCCGTGGCTTGTGCTCCAAAGACACTTTCTAAGACTGACATCATAGTGGCTTGACCACCAGCAGCCTCCAGCACTGAGCTCTCCTGGTCATCCACACCAGCTGAGTTTCCAGTGACCACAGACTCCGGGATCATCCGGTCCTGTTCAACAGACCATATTTGATGACTGAATACACTACTAGTCATCAAAAACATACTGCTAATGACATTAGAGAATGCTTACAGGTGTCTCTGTTTCTGCATGTGTGTCGTCTCTGAGTTTTAGGGGTGACTCTGACTCCCGGCCAGCTGAATCCCTCTGTGGGGTGGGTTTCACCTTCCGTCTGGCTCCTCCGATGGGGACTGATGCTGGGCTGGGGTTAGATGAGGTACTCGTGTTGAGATTCAGAGAGAGCAGGTCCTTACTGAGCTCATCAAGGCCGGACTGCTCAAGATGCTGCGGTGTCTGTCCAGGACTTTGGGCAGGGGTGGACTGACGAGGAGATTTCTTGCCCTTGCCCGCCGATGCCCGCTTGCCTTTCGATTTAGGAGATGGCAAAGCCAAACGAAGTGACTCTGGAACTGATATAAACACAAAAACAAAAGCCATGTTGCATTCAAACAATTATCCTGTTCTTACAATTGAATTCTACAGACTTAAAGGTGGGGTATGTAATTCTTCAAAAACGCTTTAGAAAACTAAGTTGGGGCCGAGTACCAAAACAAACTTGTAGCCAATCAGCAGTAAGGGGCGTGTCTACTCATGATGTGGAGGAAAGAGCGTTCAGTGCACAGGAGGGACATTAGACGAGCTGAGCAACGACAGAAAGATAGAGAGAAAAAAAAAACGGATAAAAAACAAAAGAGGAAAACATCTGCGGAACGATAAGGCAAGAAGTAGGATGTGTGTAAATATCGGATCAGCTTTCCAGCGCTGGAGAGACCTCAAAGAGCAGAAGGCCTGCGATCGGGCACAGAGGTTGCTTTGTTTCTTCTTGATAGGTGCGTAACACCGTGTCTACACCGGATGTGCCGCGCCGCAACAGCTAAAGTCTGCCTACACTGGACGCGACAAAGCGACCGTTGAAAATTATTTGAAATTTGGGTCACCACGTCATAAACAGAATGCGGCAGCAGTTTTCTGTCTGAGATTTGTCGTGCCGCACAGCATGACTGCATTATAGACAGCATCACTGATTATAATGACCTCTATAGTATTTTGGCACGCCGCTCGCGTCCGGTTTAGACATGGTATAACATTGGTTTTGCTTTGTTTCACAGAAGTAATCGTTGCCTGGGTTGCGTAGGCTACGTATGTGTCGGGCGAAGCTATCAAAATAGGGGTAAGACCCTTTTGGGGTAGGGGCATGTTTGTTTTGGTGATTTCAAATATCAACACTGGCTACCAGAAATCGCTTACCCCACCTTTAACAGGAAGCACACTTTTTGATATGCAAACTCACTCTGTATTCTCAGGGAGCTCCAGAAGGGGGCGAGAGCACGCAGGACATTGTTAATCGTGACAGTGGCGTTGGTCTTTGGAGGTGGCAGATGATCTAGAGGTGGAGGAGAGTCTCCTAGCAACATACTGGTGCACATGGACATTGACTCAGAGATGGAGGTGAGGTTATATCCTCCCTATGGTGAAAAGGGTAAGATGAAATCATAAATGTTTTTGAAAGAAGTCTCTTATGCCCACCAAGACTGCAAGACACCAAGACAGTAATATTGTGAATCATACAATTTAAAATAACATTTTAATATTTGAATATGTATTCAAAATGATTCATAATGATGTTCAAAATGATGTATGATTTGTTGGAATCAGACGGAAAATGACAGCTTCATCTGTTTGAAGTCGATGGTGTCAGCAAAGTAGTAGTAGTAGTATATTTTTATTTAATGTTAGGCTATTTTCATGGCAAAAACTATTTAAAAAATACAAGTATAACAAATACAATAAAAACCAGCAAACAAACAAACAAACAAGTTATATTACACAAGATTTTGTTACATTAACATGATAAAAATGTTTTTCTGGCAAAATTATACTAAACTCTTTAAGTGAGGTCACTTCATAAAACAGTTTTCTACATACATTAAAAGCTGGACAGTCCAATAAAATATGTTTGACAGAAAGGGAAATCTTGCAAAACATGCACTGAGTAGAGTCTTCACCTTCAGAGTCAGCAAAGTAAATTTAGACAAAAACTGATTTAAGGCTCCAAAGCAAAATCACCTAGCAACATTACACCTTTTCCTCCACTTCTTTTCTTAATAATCATTACTAGATTAATAATCACAAAATCTTTGTTGTTATAAATAAGAACCAATGCAAAAAAAGTACAAATATAAGAAAGAAACAAGTGTATAATATATTACTTTTTTTCCATTTTACATCTAAACATTTTCAAATAAGAAAAACAAATGTGACCCAGGACCACAAAATCAGTCATAAGCATCAATTTTTCGAAATTGAGATTTATACATCATCTGAAAGCTGAATAAATAAGCTTTCCATTGATGTATGGTTTGTTAGGATAGGATAATATTTGGCCGAGATACAACTATTTGAAAATCTGGAATCTGAGGGTACAAAAAAAATCGCCTTTAAAGTTGTCCAAATGAAGTTCTTAGCAACGCATATTACAAATCAAAAATTAAGTTTTGATATATTTACAGTAGATAATTTACAAAATATCTTCATGGAACATGATCTTTACTTGATTTTTGGCATAAAAGAAAAATCTGTAATTTTGAGCCATACAATGTATTTTTGGCTATTGCTACAAATATACCCCAGCGACTTAAGACTGGTTTTGTGGTCCAGGGTCACAAATAGTAAAATGTAAAAATCACTTGTGTGTGTTCATTCCAAATAAATTGATTGTTAAAAACTACAAAAGCAGTTCAATCAAGACCAGTGAGTGATTCCCTCTTTTCTTTTGTTGTTTGATTGAAGTCCGTGTGAAGCGTAAGTTGCTGCTGACTTTATTTCAGTGTAGCGACGTATTTCCCGCTGAAACAGAATACTGAATAGAGGGCATGGTTTTATTTTGGCGCTCCTCCTCTCTGTCTCTCACTCATAGCAACCTAACGGTTGGAGGGGTGTGTTTAAGGATATTCTGCCCAAGCCGTCAAACTGACGTCATCAGAGAAGGAATGCCATTCCAGAGCAGAAGCAAATGTTCAGATTTTGATTAAAGATTACCAAAACAAACAAGTTTTTTAAGCAGATTAACTTGCACGGATTAATTGTTCACATCAAGACTAGCAATGTGCACTAATAAAGTAAATAAAGTCAATTTTGATTTTATGTGGACTTTAACATTGATGCGACAGATGGCCTATATTAAGACAAAGTGTAATGCACGGATCTAATATAATGTTACACAGCCAATGCTTTTTCCCAACAGTTTCCTAAACGTTCATTTAAGATATAACAGATTATTTTTGCATGGATACTTTATTGTCTTCATTGCATGAAGACTTTATAGAGTAGATTTACAGCCTACTGTAAATCTGTATATATGTGTATCGGGACAGAGCACTGTCAGTGTCGTCTTTATGCGGCCGCTTTGGATATCAGTCAGCACGAGAAGCGAGAGGAGAAAAGGTACTCCTCTCAGAAAATGTACAAATAAAGATACTTTTAGACGATTAATTACTATTTGGAGCATTGGGATCGCTAGACAAAGGCTTAATGAGCTCATTTTTGTGAAAACCTCAAATTCAACCAAAATTTTTCTTTTCTTTTTTTTTTTTTGCCTGTATCTCAAAATTAGCCCGTGTGCATTCTGACTCATTTTGCCAGCATGGGTCATATATGCTGATTTGCTGCTCAAGAAACATTTACTATCATTATCAATGTTGAAAACAGTTGTGCTGCTTCATTTTGTGGAAACTGTGATACGTCTCATTTGACATCTTTAAATTTTTCTGGTGTCTAGAGACATTCTCTAGTTACTGATTTCAGCATAAGCCACTGAAAAACTAAACAGTACAAAGTGCAAACATTGTAAATGTGTGAGTGAATACAACCCACCTCCAGTATGACTAGCACTCTTCCTGCAGCCAGGCTCATTAACTGGTGGGTGAGGTGGGCGTAGCCCTCTGGGGTCACCTGATACCCTCCTAATGGATCACCTCGTGCTGCATCAAACCCAGCAGACACCAGCACCAGCTCTGGGGCAAACTAGAACACAGACAACACTACTGAGTTAGTATTTAACTCCAAACAACATCAGGTAAATATGAACATATGATGTGATTTTACCTCTCTGGCTATCGGCATCACTATGTGATGGAAAGCCGCCAAGTATTCTGGGTCTCCCATCTTTCCTCCACTCCAAGGGATGTTGACATTGTATCCTCTGCCTTTCCCTTGCCCCACCTTATCATAGTTCGCATCCTCTGAACTGGGGAAGAATGTCCCGTCTTCGTAGCGATGAAGAGAGATGTACAGAACACTGGGAGAACAGAAAGATATTTGATAGGTCGGCACTGCGACTGATCTCAAACAACGATATTTTTACATATGACAGCATAAAGAGGACACATTAATAATGCAAACCCCTCTTGCCTATCCACCAAGACAAAACAAAACTGCAAAAATGGGTCATTTAGATTCATGGTTATGATGCACTAACAATCACACTTTAGCACTGACTGTTTTATGAATGCAACTTTGGTGTGGAACATGGTGTGGAAGTTAAATACTTAATTTGATCTAACCACAAATCCATACTGTTAGTCATTTAAAATGCAAATATGTCGACCAATCAAACAAAAAAGATACCTTGCATTCAGAAGTCTTAAAGGTACAATATCAAAGCAGCTGGTTTAATTTTAGGCAAAGTATGCAAGTGTTAGAGAAATTTAATGAATATGCCGGATATAAATTAAATGTAACAAAAACCCAAATTCTTATGTTTAATTGTAAACCAAATACAGAACTCAAACAAAATTATGACATTAAATGGGACGCAAAAAGACTAAAATACCTAGGTGTAAATTTAACTAAAGACTTAACAAAATTGTATAGGGCCAATTATGATCGAATTACTATTAATATAAAGAGTGATATTGAGAGGTGGTCCACGTATCCCATGAGCTTCAGTGATAGGATAAGAGGAGTAAAAATGAATATTTTACCACGTTTGCTGTATCTGTTTCAATCACTCCCAGTGGAAATCCCACCAAAGCAATTTTGTGAATGGGATAAATTAATATCCAGGTACATATGGGGTGGTAAAAGACCCAGAGTGCGCTATTCAACACTCCAACTACCTAAAGAAAAAGGTGGTATGGCTCTTCCAGATCTCAAAAAATATTTCTATGCAGCACAGATACGTCCCATTTTTTACTGGTGTACTTCTAGTTACATAGCCAAATGGAAGGACATAGAAACAAATATACAGGATCTTCAAGTTCAGTCCTTTATAGGGGAGAGCGAAATTCATGGACATAGTAAAGACAAACTGGGCCCAATTGTGACATTTTCATTAAAGATCTGGCATTCTATTGTCAAACACTTCAAATTGGAGAAAGAGATTGGAATACTTAGGTGGATTACGCATGATGAGGAATTTAAGCCAGGAAGGGAAGATCCAATATTTCAGCAATGGAAGGAGAGGGGAATAACAACATTGTGTAGTGTACTTACAAAGGGTGAAATTAAAAGTTTCCAAGACTTAAAGGATAATTTTGGACTTAGAAATCAGGACTTATTTAGATATTTCCAATTAAGGGATTACTACAATAAAAAAAGGAAAATTAGAGCAAATGATATCCATTCCCTTACTAAAATGATGATGGATGCTTATAATCATACACTACCCAGAATAATTTCCTCCATATATGAGGTGTTAATGTGTTGCAGCCCTTCCTCCACACTATATATAAAATTGAAATGGGATAAAGAATTAAAGACTGAAATACCAGAAACGGATTGGTACGATATGTGGATAATACACCAAAGTACCACTAGCTCACTAATATGGAGGGAGTTTTCCTGGAAGTGCCTTATTCGCTTCTTTATAACACCTAAGATCAAAAGCAAACAAGTCTCCAGACAACAGGTTTGCTGGAGACAGTGTGGACAGTTAGAAGCAGATCACGCACATATCTTTTGGAGTTGTGAGAAAATCCAATCTTTTTGGGATGATGTGCAGGTAGTTATGTCTGAAGTGCTTGGATATAGAATACCCAGAACCTCTTTATTTTTGCTTATGGGAAATATTAAAGGCATAGTACCTAAAAGCGACCAATATTTATGTAAGATTCTTCTTGTGGCATGTAAAAAGACAATAACTAGGAATTGGCTTAAAGACAGCACTTTGAATTGTAAACAGTGGTTTGAGATCATTGAAGAAATCCTGGTGATGGAAGAACTTACGTATACGCTAAAGATGAAAAAAAGTGCTTTCAGAATGGACTGGGAAAAGTGGTTGATATATAAAGAAAATAAAGACATCCTCAGCTAAGTAAACTGTGAATGTCATAGAAATGGTAACCTCATCTGTTTGGCTTTGTTTGTTTTTTTTTCTCATCTTTCTCCCTTTCTTTCCTTAATTGGGGAGTTGGTTCATATGCATATGTATGTATATAAATATATATGTTTTCTTTTTTTTTTATTCTATTTTTTTATTTAATGCACTGTGATGCATGTATAGGACTATTAGCTGTATATGCTGTGTTGCATAAATCTGATATGTATATGTTTAATATCTTACCCCCTCCCCCTTTTTTTTGTTGTTGTTGTTAATACTACTTTGTTTTATGTGCATTGTTAATCTTGTATATAAAAATAAATAAAAAGAAAAGTTAAAAAAAAAAAAAAAATTAGGCAAAGTAATATATGACTTTTTGGCAAAATGAAAATTTTAAATTGTAAATTATGGACCTTTTAAGGATACCTGACTTTGGAATCCAGACTAGCGTTTTATTTATATACTATTATAGCATTTATTAATATTTTTCTTTTATTTTTATGCTTTTTATATTATATTTTTATTTTTCATTTTTACTAATTTTGTCATGTGCTTTTGTCATTTTTACTCGTCTTATTAGTTCTATTATTATTTACATAGTTTTATTACTTTATTCATTTATTTTATTAGTTTTAGTATTAAATTATTTTATTATTATTATTTTTAATGTATCTATTTAGCTTTTGAGTTAACATTAACAGCACTGATCCAGGCCACTATATGTATTTTATTTGATTCTGGTTGACTGTTGGACTGGACAAACCTGTCATCCTCCTCAAAGATGTGCTGTGTGCCGTTTCCATGATGAACATCCCAATCGAGGATGAGGACGCGCAGGGACTCGTGAGTGATGCTCTGGGCATAGCGTGCGGTCAAAGCGGCCGTATTAAAGAAACAGAAACCACAAGCTGTGTCTTTCTCTGCGTGATGACCAGGAGGACGGACTATGGCCACACCGTTTCTCACCTACATGACCAAACAAACAACTGAGAAGATCTGGGAACAAATTCAAGCAGTACTACTGTGTCATATACAGTATACTGAAACATGTTAAGAAGTGTTTTACTTATAAAGATCACAAAATGACACACCTGGCCTGTGAGTATGGCCTGTACGGAGTTAAAACAAGACCCAGCAGCCATCAGGGCACAGGTGTAGCTCTCATTACTAATGTAGATGGAGTTGTAATCGTTTCCCAGTCGGTGCAGATCTCTGGGTTTCATGTGCTCTGTACTCTTTATAGTGCTTATGTGCTCAGAACTAGAGAAATAAACAGACATGAATTGAATCAAATGCAATGTACAACATTAGTTTTAGTAAGAAATCACCAGTAAACAGGATTGAGGAAACGTTAATTATGCAAATTAAATGAGATTTTTATTGAATTGTTTGAACATTAATGTGGTCGATATTGATTTACTCATTTGAAAGTCACCTGTGACAGAGTGCCAGCTCTTTTTCTGTTGCTAGGCGAGCTGGTATCTGAAGGCAACGGGACAGCAGACCCAACTCCTCATGCCGGCAAAAGATGCGTGATATTCTCTGAGGGAGCTCTGGATGATGACTGTGGGAATCAATACATCCTCATCTTATATATTATGTACAACCATGTAATTAAAACACACACGAAATTAGAAAATTGTGACATTTTTTAATAGGGACACCGTGGTGTTTATGTTATTAATGCTCTCACCCGTCCCACATGTTGTGATGAAGCATCATTCTCTGGTCGTAAACTAGTCCAGTGATCGGAGAGGAAGCCTTCACTTCTGCACACACTGGTGTGGGCAGGGGAGGGACATCAGACAGAGGACCACCCTCTGAAGATCAAACACACAATTTCAAGAGCCACAGAAAACATACAAACCTGTCAATCTTTCTATAGGGCCAGCTGTATCAAATCATTTTTGAACAAAAATGGTGATGAATGCTTTCTTTATATCTGAAAATGACAATAATATAATGTCCCATTAAAACATCAATGACCAATGAATTTCCATGGTGTTTGTTCCAGTAATTTGTAATTTTTAAAGGATTTTTTAAAATTAATTTTGTAGAGATTTATTATAGAGAACTGTTTCTAGCTAACTAAATATTTAAAAAAAAAAAACTTTAATATAAAGAGTACATCTTTTTTGTAAAGATATATAAAATGTATAAAAAGTACATTGAAATATTAACCTTTTTTATTTAAATGTAGCTTTAAGACTATTCAATTCTATGACAATTTCAGGCTGAGAATTGATGCTTGGACATTTATTAATAAATGTTTTTAATAACTACATTTTCCATTATACACAGTGATCAAACTGTTTTCATTGAATCTTATATGTTTCTGCACAAATACAATATGGTAAACCAATCCATTTATTTGTAAATAATAATTCTTGTCTTTTGGTAATTCTTACCAAACGTCTGAAGACTCTTCCAAAATGGATACAAGACTGAGATGGTCTTTGAGATGGACTTCAGGGCACTGCAACAAAACATCAAAATAAAACACAGCAAACAGGGAATAACACAAAGAAATGTAAGAGAATGCAGGGAGATGTGTTCCTCAGTTCACTCACCTTTCACTCGGAGCACCAGGAGAGATCAGATGAGGGCAAGGGTCACCCAGCAGTGACCTCACACTAGCACAAACACCCTCTGCTGTGGACTGGAGGTTATATCCACCCTAAGAGATGAAACACTAGTGAGTCTGATTGAGATGTTAACCCCAAAGAAGAAGATTTTATTCTCGTATGGCATAATACGATCGTACCTCAAGAGCCAGCACGAGTCGGCCCTGTGCTACACCTTTCAGCATGTGGGTGAGGATGGAGAAACACTGTGGACTCACTCGCATCTCACCCTAGACATAAAGAATGTTTTAAATAATTAAAATGCAAAGAGTTTTTGAAAATTATATTATAGAGACTGAAGCTGAGCATCTCACCTTTGGGTCGCCGATCACAGAGTCAAATCCTGCCGCCACTAACACCAGCTGAGGCTGGAACTGTGCAGCACATACACAAGAGATCAGTCATTAATAAACAATAAAGCACTAATTCAGATGTGCAGGTGACTGATCTGACAGGTGTACCTCATACGCCACAGGCAGGAGGAGCTGCTGGAAAGCTGTGACGTAATCTCCATCCTCCATCCCTATCTGGAGTTAAATAAAGAGATCAGGCCACATTCAGCACCAACTCACCACACTTCCATAGCATTTTATTTTTTCACTTATAGTCCACTGTAATGTTAGTGATAATTTAGTCTTGCATGACCATTTTCAACATCAACTCTGACTTTTTAAATTAAACAGATATCTTTAGGACTTCTGTATGCAAATATAAATTGGTTAATGTCTTGAAATGAGTAAACACTGACAAGCAGAGTAAATTAGTGTGGTGTACCTTGTTCCAGGGCAGGTTGATATTGTAGCCCTGTCCTGCTCCTGAACCCACCAAACTGCTGTCAGACTCCTTGAGGTGCGGCCAGAACGAGCTGTCTTCATATCTGTGCACTGAGAAATACAGCACACTGCCACACAGGAAGACAGAGAGAGAATCTTTACAAACGACAGACATTCAGAGAGAATAAACATAATATGATGTTCTGGTGCTTCAGATATGGACAAATTTACCTAGGATCCTCTTCAAAAATATACTGGATTCCCTGTCCGTGATGCACGTCCCAATCTACAATTAGAACTCTGAAGGAGGAAAAAGGTACAACTCATGCTATAGATTCTCAAACCATAAATTTCATTAAAGTCAACATGAAACGGTGTTTGCAACACATTCAGTTTCTGTAATGTTACATATTTTCTGAATATTCAGAGGAAATAAATGTAGGACCAGACTTTGAATTTAATTAGATCAATTCTGCATGTTAATTCATATCTTTTATTAAAGCTGCAGTCCGTACCTTTTTTGTGTTCAAAATTTACAAAATTTATGTAAGTGAGTACACCATGAATCCATTTTCCAAACTGTGTTTTTGGCTTGTCCTGAATCACTACTGTACACCTTTAATAAGTGTTTATATTTGAACTATTTTAGACTGGTTCGGGTAGGTACCGCTGCTGATTCGTCATAGACATGAACAGAGAGAAGTAGTTCCGTCTACAATGTTCTTCCGCAAGACACATGCGGTTCTGTTTATTAACCGCTAGAGCGCCAAAAGTTATGGACTGCAGCTTTAATATTTTCTGTCGCCTTGGGCACATCAGTAAAAAAAAAAAGAAGCCATTTCAGAGGTGAAGAAAGGTGAAAAAATATGAAAACAAACATTTTTATATCTATATTAGATGTGCTTCTATGAATCGCTCATCAAGAATGTAAGGTCAATTTCAAAATGTCTTTAATGAAGTGCAAATAAAAGTGTGATGGTACAGCAAAATGCAGATTCTCACCGTTTAACTCCATGCTGTTTCTGAGCGTAGCGTGCTGCGATGGCCAGATTGTTAAACATACAGTAGCCGTTCATCTTATCTGCATGAGCGTGGTGACCAGGAGGCCTGCATGTACAGGAAAAAAACAGTCACTCAAATAGATCAATGAATAAATAAATAAACATAAACTGAAAATACAGAATATTAGAATTTCTGAGAAGAACAGATGCCACGAGACCTGTTGATGGAGAAGCCGTTACGCAGCTGTGAAGCCATCACCTTATCCACCAGCTGGAGAACTGATCCCACTGCCAAACAGGCAGAGGTGAAAAATTCCTGGTGGAATTCAAAAATTCCACAAACCATAAACAAATAAACTACATTCTAATTATTATGTTTTGTTTTATTTATGTATCATTTTATAAAGGCAATAAGCCAAAAGAGACTTTGATTCATTATCAAATCCTTTATAGGGAATAATGGGAAATATAGTCAATATTATCATGTTGACTTTAAGAAACATCCGGGAATGTACTGGATTAAGATGAACACTGAAACACTGGAACTGGAATAAGCAGCACAGGACTGGTGAAGGCTTGTGATTAATCGACTTACAGGATGCAGGTAGACAGAGTCATATTTATCAGTCAGAGTCTTCAGCTCCTCCTGTGTCATTTTCTGAGTGGATTTCATCAGCTCTACATACTCCTTCCTATTGTACACAACACATTCCCCCAAGTGGCGTAAGATAATCATAAATCCAACTCGATTAACGGTGTCGGTCTTGCATTTAAACTTACGTATGAACGAGTAACAGCTCATCTTCTGACACAGCTCGGGCCTTAAACACAAAAATAAAGCAATTAAAACTCAGTACAGGAGGAATTCAGGTACAAACCTGTTAAAAATAACATGGTCACTACAAGAGTCTCTGTACCTCTACTCGTACACAGCGTCCCAGCAGACCTTCCATCTCCAGCATCTCCATCACAGTGCTCACTCTCGCTGGACACTCTGGGTGACTGAAAACAAAGACATCCAACCCACTGTTACAGAATAACTTTTTTAACCAATACTAAGTGAACAATTTGAAACGAGGTTAAGTATCAAGAATAAGTGCAACTTTTTTGGATTAAATCACTAAACGAATACTCAATTCAAGTTGATACAAACTTAATGCATATGACTAGAACGTCTGTCTTTGAATGCCTCATAGCATCTACTGGAAAGTCTTAAAAGGTTCCCAAATTACTGTCTTTCTTAATTAAAAGAAAAAAATGAGACAGAATTTTCAGTTTTAGGCAAACTATTGTCAATTGATTGAACCATTCTTAAGCATCACCTGGCATCCCAGAGGCAGTGAAAGCGAGTAAAGGCATCTACGTAGACGAGGCCTGTTCCTGTTGCTTTAGTTTTACCACGAACATCCTAAAAAACATCAAAAAAAATTTTTTAAAAAGCCGTTCCAAAAGCATTCCATGTCTGAGATTGCATTCTCACACTGATAAAAGCAAATACGGCATGTGCATCAATCATGTGCAAAATGGTTTTGCCATACTACAAGCTACTTGCAATCTAAAGTAGTTAAGTACAGTAATGCTAGCTTTATGAAATAGTATGTAAGCTACTGGACAAGGCAAGAAATGAGAAAACTGAACAGAAGAAGCAGAATAAATTGCAAGGAAAAAATGTTGCAATTACAGAAATATTTTTGGTTAAAAAAACAGGCTGTTTTATTTATGCAAAATGAATTTTGCTTTT
Source organism: Tor tambroides (assembly GCA_021397915.2). Taxonomy (NCBI): domain Eukaryota; kingdom Metazoa; phylum Chordata; class Actinopteri; order Cypriniformes; family Cyprinidae; genus Tor; species Tor tambroides. Next base: position 29,175 of record JAFVLL020022009.1, read on the forward strand.
AATTTTCTTTGTGAAATATAATACAGACAATTCTTGACAAGTTTCATGAGAAAACACACTGACTGTGATTAAGTGTTTACCAAGTTTTGGAACTCATTGCTCATCTCCTCCTCCTCTTTGCTCCGATCCATTCTGCCCTTCCTCCGCGCCTCCTGTAGATTCTTCTTGTGGTTCGGATTGTTGTTTTCTCTCTGGAGAGCACAAAGGTCTTTTAGGGAGATTTGCATGCAGCCTAAAACAGGAATCCAAATAAAGCACTGGCTCCCACATCTGCCATTTAAAAATGAGCAAAACAGAGCAAGACAAGTGGGCAAACTTCAAGAATATCTGTGGATTATTAACCCCTGAATGAAGCTACTCATGTACACACTGATCAAAACAGCAAATCATCAACATACAGGTGCCGAACACAGTCTTAAAGGAATACTTCATCCAAAAATGAAAATAATAACACACCTACAGGCCATCCAAGATGTAGATGAGTTTCTTTTCTTCATCAGAACAGATTTGGAGAAATTTAGCATTACATCACTTGCTCACCAATGGATCCTCTGCAGTGAATGGGTGCCGTCAGAATGAGAGTCCAAACAGCTTATAAAAACATCACAATAATCCACAAGTAACCCACTTGACTCCAGTCCATCAAATTACATCTTGTGAAAAGCTGCATGGTTTTAAGAAACAAATCCATCATTTAGGCGTTTTAACTTCAAACTTTCACTTTTGGCCAAAATACAAGGACATAATACTTGAACTTCCTTCCCAGGATATTTGCTTAGAACTGTTTGCACTTGTAAACAGTGCTTGATCTCTGCATATTTCTCTCCTGATTCAGAGGAGACGACTTTTTCCACTGTGCATTTTATGGATAGAGGACTTGTAATAAGCAAAAGTTTGAAGTTAAAAATATCTTGATTGATTTCTTTCTTTCAAACATGCAACCAACACTCAGCTGTTTGGACTCTCATTCTGACGGCACCCATTCACTGCAAAGGATCCAATGGTGAGCAGCTGGTGCAATGCTACATTTCTCCAAATCTATTCAGATGAGAAAAAAAAACTCTTCTACATCCTGGATGCCCTGAGGATGCCCTTTAAATGGTCAACATGAATGTCTTCTGGCAATAGAATATAAACATTCTCTCACTTTGGTTTCTGGTGTTCCTCTTGGTGATCGAGGAGAACCTTTGACATTTGGAACAGGATCCATCAGTTGAGGATTTTAGAGATCCGCACCAAAAACCTTGAGAAAGTCCCAAATTGCATGTATAAGAAAGATCACATGGAAGTACTAATAATTTAAGAACAAAATAGAGGTTATTGCAGATGCTGCACTTAGTTTTATTGCATATACAAAATAACCCAAAAATTTGCTGTCGTTGCTATGAATTGAATAAATAGCAGTTCATGACAGGCGTTTATATCATATTATTTATATGTAAAAAATAAATAATAATAATAAATATGATAGTAATAATATCATAATTAAAGAAAACGTTTCTAATTAATAAACGAAAACAAATAAGTGAATATAATAAATGAAAAATAAAAGCATCCATCCATTCAATCATTCTGCTTTTCCACAAATTCGACAATCAAGAGCAAAATATTTGCATATTTAATGAGACGTACAAAATAGACCAATTCATTTTCTCTCTTAAAAAAAACGTCTGGAAAAATGAAAGTGACAGATGTCTCAAGAATGTACAGACCAGGTTTTACTTACTGCTTTCAGAAATGCCTGACTTGTATGAAAAGACGTGAACAGATTTGCTGTCAGATTCTTATGCCGTTGCCAAAAACACACTTTGAAATTCAGATATTATATAAAAAAATACCAATCTGCCAGTCATTTGAGCTTCAAGCTGCCTGCTTTCCTAAGTTTCCTTGCCTGTTGTTATTCTCTGGACTGGACATAAGAATGGAAAATGAACGCAGCAAAATGGGGACGGCATAGCAAATACCCCAATAAGTTCAATATTCACTAGAAAGGGTACGAAGGAGCACTATAATGTTTTGTTTGGAAATGCTAACGGCTAACACGCCCAACTGTGCAGAGCAGTAGAAGCGAATATGTTCCTATTAACTATTTCCTATGAGACATAAAGCAGTTTATCCTCTAGGGGGCGCGTGGAGGCTCGGACGTCAATAAATTACACTTAATAAAGCGTATTAAAAAAGTAAATTGTTATTTGAAAACTTACACAAATCCTCTAGTAATCTCTATAAAAGATAATTTACACTAAACATAGACGACTGTGATCAGTCCGTCCTAATCGCGTTGATATGTTCACCTGAATAACTAAACTTCAAAACTTGGTCAACTGAATTGAGAATATAAAGTAAATGCTTAAAAATACAGAGCGTACCAAACCAACTAAACATCGCTTCCTCATCGCTGCGCCCTGCCCCTTTTATCACTCCGCTCTTTACGCTAACTACCGTTCTTCCCGTTTATTTTTCTACTAGGCGCGCGAGCAGGCGCACTGAAATTACGTCATTAACGCACAGCGCGCGCTCGCTGCAGTCTGCGCGGTAACGCTGGAGGTCAGTGTCGCGTATTTACCAAGAGTTAAAGAAAAGTTGAGATTATATGACAAAATTGTTAATTCGCTTGGCACGTGAGACTTTACATGTATCAAAATTCTCAAAGCCAGATTTAGAGATGTAACTGTGCACAGAAGTACACCCTGGTTCTTTTATTTATTTATTTATTTACTTATTTAACTTAATTCTTCTTTTTTGTTCTTCTTAACTTATGTGAGGGACTGTGGCCCCAAACGCGCTATATAATCGTCAAACTGAGGTCTGCTAGAGGTTTGTGGGGGAAAAAAATAGAGAAAAAGTTTATATTTTTTAAATATGCTAAAAAATAATAATAAGATCGCTTGAAATAAATACATTTTATAAAAATAATAAACAAAGACACAAACAAACAAATGCTACACCTAACAGTATATTACTATATTGAGTATGAAAAACATGATAGTATAACGTAATAGAAACTAAGTATTTAGCAAATATTTTATGCATATTTATAAATATATATATATATATATATATATTTTTTTTTTTTTTTTTTTTTTTTTTTTTTTTTTTGTATAAATTATAAATGAAAATAATATATAGCTTTATTTTACATGTTAAGGTGATGGTTCCTCGCTCAAGGAATACCATATTTGGGGGCTTAGATATTTTCGGTATTTTTGCTGTCATTATGACATAGCTGCTTTGTCGTAGAACAGAAACTGGGATTTTTTGATATATTAAATGAAGTAACCATGATTCATTTTTGAGAACTGTATGTTCTTCAGTAAAATCAATAGTTATTGAGTGGAAAAAAAATCATTTACACCTTTTGAGCATATTAATTTGCATAAGAGTTAGATTATTTAAATCTATTAATAATAATTTATTAATTTAAATTGAAGTCATGTTCTGTCAACTTTGCTCTGAAAAACAATCAAACACTAATAAAGCAACTACAATAGAACATTTCATCAGAATATACAGCTACATTTGAATGGCTGTCAGTGGAGGAAGATGCTTTTACGGGGTCAATGAGGTCAGCCAGCAAAATGTTGACTTTTGGTGGAGGCCATCAAATAAATCCTACCTGCTGGAACTTTTCTTTTTAACTTCTCTTATATTTCTTAAACATTTAACACCAAACAGATCAGCCAGTTTGCAATGCAATCAACATTTTTGCACACACAAGCAGTTTATTCAGCATACTGAGACATCGCCTCTATCGATTTCAGTCAGAAAAGCCTTCTCGAGGGGGCTCTGGCCCTGAAACCTGTGCAGATCAGATGGAAAGATGTGATTGTTTGACTAAAAACCCCCATTTAAGCCCTTCTTGTTTTTGTCAGTCTGTTACGAGAATGGAAAAGAGGTTGCGAGCGCGAGCGCTAACGTTCGGGCCTGTACGTGTCGGCTGGACCTGTCCTGTGGTTGCTAATCTCTCCCAGTCATTCAGTACCATTTCCCCCTCACTATGGTGCCGACTCCACCAGATAACACGGCTTCACCCTGAATGGAGGAAACCCATGACAGAAAAAAGTGAACGATGTGCCTCGTGCACCAGGCTTGAAAAAAAAACCGCCCATGCCATTGCTTGCAGCCTCTCTCTGTGCATCTCCCTTTCCCTTTTGCACTTTTTTTTATAGAGTCCGGAAAACCAGAAGCTGCCTGCGTTGCACAATGAGGCTCCACTAGAAGCCAGGGGAGCAGAGCTATGTGGTCAACCATGAGAGATGGAAACAGATGGAGGAGAGGGGAGGGGCGCTATCTGAGATATCATCGCCAACCAGAGCTCAGCTCACACAGAAACCCATATTCCACAGCGCTGAGACCTTTTCCCAGACCGGCATGGAACAATGCACACAATAAAGCCAATTTGTTGGCTCAGAGATGCTGGGATTGTAGTGCACGTGTGAGTTCGGGTGACCTTTCTGGACGCTAAATGTGATGTCTGCCATAACAGCTTGGAAAGAGTTATGATTTTTGACTTAGCCACATAACAACACCTTAATAACACTCAGAACACCTTAGAAACTGCATAGCAACACCCTGACAACCACACACAACAGCCAAACATATAGCAAAAATTAAAAATCAAAAAATAAATCCAACCAACATATATTGTAAATATATGCTAAATCTATGTTGTAAACAGTGAAGTTCAGTGACATTTATTTTTAAAATTGAAAATAAATTTAGTCTGATGCTGTTCAAAGATGCTGGGAATATAGCACACACACACACACACACACACACACACATACATATACATATCAAATAATTTTTTCCCCACTGTGTGTGTGTGTGTGTGTGTGTGTGTGTGTGTGTGTGTTTGTATGTATATATATGTATATATACACACACACACAGTGGGGGGGGCATTATTTGATCCCCTGCTGATTTTGTACATTTGCCCTCTGACAAAGAAATGATCATTTATTCTATAATTTTAATGGTAGATTTATTTGAACAGTGAGAGACAAAAAAAATCCAGAAAAATGCATTTCAAAAAAGTTATAAATTGATTTGCAGTTTAATGAGTCAAATAAGTATTTGATCCCCTATCAATCAGCAATATTTCTGGCTCCCAGGTCTTTTATACAGGTAAGGAGCTGAGACTCTCTTAAAGGGAGTGCTTCTAATCTCAGCTTGTTACCTGTATAAAAGACAACCTGTCCACAGAAGCAATCAATCAATCAGATTCCAAACTCTCCACCATGGCCAAGACCAAAGAGCTGTCCAAGGATGTCAGGGACAAGATTGTAGACCTACACAAGGCTGGAATGGGCTACAAGACCATCGCCAAGCAGCTTGGTGAGAAGGTGACAACAGTTGGTGTGATTATTCGCAAATGGAAGAAACACAAAATAACTGTCAGTCTCCCTCGGTCTGGGGCTCCATGCAAGATCTCACCTCGTGGAGTTTCAATGATCATGAGAACGGTGAGGAATCAGCCCAGAACTACACGGGAGGATCTTGTCAATGATCTCAAGGCAGCTGGGACCATAGTCACCAAGAAAACAATTGGTAACACACTACGCCGTGAAGGACTGAAATCCTGCAGCACCCGCGAGGTCCCCCTGCTCAACAAAGCACATATACAGGCCCGTCTGAAGTTTGCCAATGATTCAGAGGAGAACTGGGTGAAAGTGTTGAGGTCAGATGAGACCAAAATCCAGCTCTTTGGCATCAACTCAACTCACTTTGTTTGGAGGAGGAGGAACGCTGCCTATGACCCCAAGAACACCATCTCCACCGTCAAACATGGAGGTAGAAACATTATGCTTTGGGGGTGTTTTTCTGCTAAGGGGACAGGACAACTGCACCGCATCAAAGGGACGATGGACGGGGCCATGTACCATCAGGGCCAGGGCATTGAAGCCAACCAGGGCATTGGAAATGGGTCGTGGATGGGTTCCAGTATGACAGTGACCCAAAACACTCGGCCAAGGCAACAAAGGAGTGGCTCAAGAAGAAGCACATTAAGGTGCTGGAGTGGCCTAGCCAGTCTCCAGACCTTAATCCCACAGAAAATCTGTGGAGGGAGCTGAAGCTTCGAGTTGCCAAATGTCAGCCTCGAAACCTTAATGACTTGGAGAGGATCTGCAAAGAGGAGTGGGACAAAATCCCTCCTGAGATGTGTGCAAACCTGGTGGACAACTACAAGAAACGTCTGACCTCTGTGATTGACAACAAGGGTTTTGCCACCAAGTGCTTAGTCTGTTTTTCAAAGGGGTCAAATACTTATTTCACTCATTAAAATACAAATCAAATGCAAATCAATCGTTTTTCTGGATTTTTTTATTGTTATTCTGTCTCTCATTGTTAAAATAAACCTACCATTAAAATTATAGACTGATCATTTCTTTGTCAGTGGGCAAACGTACAAAATCAGCAGGGGATCAAATAATTTTTTCCCCACTATATATATATATATATATATATATATATCTCAAATGTTTTTAAATACCAAGGTCAAATATATGTATTTGCTAAAATGTTTCAAAATATATTTTACTTTAATATACCTGCTTAAATATATCTACCAATAATCTAGCCCATTTTTTTTCTATATTTTTGAAAATACATTTTGAAATATATTCTGTTATAATTTTAGCAAATATATTCTATAAGCATTATTAAATCATTACAAATCTTAGTCTAAATATACATTTTAATCTCGAGCATAAATGTAGGCTAGGAGAGACTGAAAGTGTATGTTCTTGCCTCTGATATAAATTTTGAAATATATTTTGGTATATGAAGGTTAAAGCTAAATATATTTTCAATTTCAAAAATGTACTTCACTGAGCCTTACACAACAAACAACAGCCTAGAATTGTTTTGTTGAGTTTTGCACAGGCAATCATCACACAACTGTACTTTTAAAGGAATTCAAGATACTACACTGGTTAGGGAGCAACATAAGAAATAAGAAAGTGGAACATCTATAAATTTGCCTGTGATTTGCAAAACTAGACTACAATGTGTTTCAGACTGTTGAAGATGATGGATCATGAATGATGCGTCTCCCATGATAAGCAAATACTGTTGAAGAAATGTTTCTCCTGTCTGAACTAACTGGCAGTGAAACAGCTCATACGATTTACGAATTTTGACAGGACTGATCCCCTATGATTTTGGAGCAGCACTTGACCTGCTCTGCAGTGCAATGGAAAGTGCTGGATTTGCATACACGCTGACACTGGAACATCGTAACTGTCGAACTCCCACTTCAAGCTAATTCATGCAGGCTGTAGAGCTCACAATGGAGCCATAGAAAAACCACAACCACAATATCAAACGTCTGTTACGATGCAGTTATGTTAAGAAGCCTCGCCACTGATATAGAGACCATTTGAATTCAAAGGGCGTTCAAGCGTGTCTTCACGCTCCTCTTGTATCTACTGTCAAGATTTACAGCAAATGCAAAAAGAAAAATATGTTTGACATAAATGTTTATTTGTAAACCGCATTCATTTTCTATACAGCACTTCAAAAACAGCTTACAAATTCCACAAAGAAAAGTGTTAAAGAAAGTAAAAAAAATAAAAAATCATTACAAACACAAAAAAATCAAAATAAAGGTAGTCTATATATACTACCATTTGAAAGTAGTCTCTTATGCTCACCAAGGCTGCATATATTTGATCAGAAATACAGTAAAAACAGTAATAATGTGAAATATTATTCATATTTAAAATAACAGTTTTCTATTTGAATATATTGTAATTTATTTTTGTGATGCAAAGCTGAATTTTAAGGATCGTTACTCCAGTCTTCAGTGTCACATGATCCTTCAGAAATCATTCTAATATGCTGATTTGATGCTCAAGAAACATTTCTGATTATTATTAATGCTGAAACAGTTTTGCTGCTTCATATTTTTGTAGAAACTTTCATACATTTTTTTCAGGATTCTTTGATAAACAGTTCAAAAGAACAGCTTTTATTTATAAATGTCTTTACCACTTTTGAGCAATTAAATGCATCCTTGCTGAATAGAAGTTTTAATTTCTTTAAAAATACATATCTTACTGACCCAAAACTTTTATGTAGCTTTATAACTATGGACATGCTACACTAATGCTTCCAAAAAAAAAAGTGTTGTAATATTTTTCATCTTTCAAGCTTTTCAAATCAAACAAACTTGAAAAGTGTGTTTGCTTGTTTGTTCTTTCTTTCTTTAAAATAAATGCACATGATTTGATGTTTTGTATACAACATGTTGACATTCAGCTATTATGTGTGCCTTAAGCATCCAAATATTTTTATGGCAACGTGTTTTTTCATGCATCCGCATTGGTTAAGCTTTCAAGTATGTTTTTGCTGAGTATCTGAACACATGGTTGGGGAGTTGTGAGTGTTTTGTACAACTTTTTCCAGCTTTCCATGAACTCAGTCTTCTGTCCAGTTTCCGTCACACCACGCTGGGTAAGATGGGAGCTGGTGGGTGGTATGGGTAGGGCAGGCTGGCGTGGCTGTGGAAGGCAGCGGTGGGCGGCAGTGAATGGGAAGAGTGGCTGTAGACGCCCAGAGCTCCTGGACTCTGAGAATACAAGTCGAAATGCTGATCAGACACAGGATTCTTTGAAAAATACAGATTCTCCTCTGTGGCGCTAAACCTTTTCCCTTTCCTGTTCTTGCCGGACACTTTACGGTTACGTGTCTGAATGCCTTCCTTCTTCATAGTCAGCGGTCTGTTCACCTGATGAGAAGGATCGAAGTATTAGACACAGAACTACAGTTAAAGCTGCTGTGTGTAATTTCCCTGAAAAACTGGTTGAAAAACTCCCTTAAAGGGATAGTTCACCCAAAAATGAAAATGTGATGTTTATGTGCTTACCCCCAGGACATCCAAGATGTAGGTGACTTTGTTTCTTCAGTAGTACACAAACGAAGTTTTTTTATTATAAGTCTCTCAGTCATATAATGTCCGATCATTACGTGTCTTAAGACCTCAGTGTTATCGTCACGAGCCGCAGGGTTTAATTTGGGTTTGTCTGTATATGTTTTTTTTTGTCTCTCAAAGCCGTGGGTCCCGTTGACTGCCATTATATGACTGACAGACTGCAACGGTTTGAGTTAAAAATCTTTGTTTATGTTCTACTGAAGAAACAAAGTCACCTACATCTTGGATGCCCTGGGGGTAAGCACATAAACATCACATTTTCATTTTTGGGTGAACTATCCCTTTAAGGTGTTGTGTTCGTCAAAAGTTGACGTTGGATATATCGAAATGTCTTGAAAGAGTTACAAGAAGGAATTTACCATGAACGTTTTTGTTGGCACACAATTCATACAACAAATTCATGCAAATCAGGTAACAGCACAAATGCCGCAATTCCCACTCGCAGTGCTAAGTTTTGAGTTACACAACTTTTACCATTAAAATGACACTCATCAGTTTTTACTAAATTAATCGAATACAATTTTTTCGTTTTAGTCAGGTGAAATGAGTGAAGTTGCTCACATTGTGAAGCTTGAAATAGAGTCCGCAAGCGTTACACACGGGCTCTCCGCTGGCGTTGCGTCTCCACAGCGTGGTGGTGCTGGTCTGACAGTTCGCACACAGAGTTCCTGTTCGCTTACTGATGACCTACAGAAAGAGAAATATCATATAGCAGAAAGTCTATAGATCATATATACACTAGTGTTCAAAAGTTTGGGGAGATTAATACTTTTATTCAGCAAGGACGTTTTAAACTGATCAAAAGTGACAGCAAAGACATTTATAATGCTGCAAAGTGTTAATATATTTGAAATATATGCTGTTCTTTTGAACTTTCTATTCATCAAAGAATCCAACTGCATCACGTTTTCCACAAAAACATTACGCAGCGCAACTGTTTTCAACATATCAGTAGCGGCAAATTAGCATATTAGAATGATTTCTGCAGGGTAGTGACAATGAAGGAATAAATTACAGTTTAAAAACATTTTCAAACAAATTACAGTTATATTAAATCGTAATCATATTTCACAGTTTTATAGTATTTTTGATCGAATAAATGCATTTCACTCTTTATCAGTATAGTGAGTATGGGAGAGGTGTACCAGTCTCTTTTTGGGCCGGATGAGGGGTCTGTTCTGTCCGTTCATCTTGTGGTACAGTCCGCAGGCATTGCAGAGGTAATGTCCCGTTCCATCACGCCGCCACAGAGGGGTTGCAGTGGCCCCACAGTTCACACACTCACGCGGCTCTGTCACCACAAAAGATCAGAAATAATGTTTACATTGCACGTGTAACGGAGTGGAAAGGTATGTTAAATTATTGCCTAAATGGGGACAGCGCCATCTATGTGGTGCGTGATGTAATTTAGCGTGTGGAGTAGGGACCGCCCACAGCAGAGTTAACGAGCATTGCTGTGGGTAAGTTGCACGTTTTTCACGGTCTGAGAATTACCATTTATAAGTGTCCAAAGCACACAAATATTTGCCTTATTGTGACTGTATC